>JAOXJP010000003.1:4155396-4165959 GCA_025762735.1 Platanus orientalis
GAAATCAGCTTTTCCTGATGTATTAGAATGGCATCAAGGGTGGACACATCAGCATTGAAAAGTGATAAGCACCCCCCAAAAAGTGAAAGTCACTTTTCAGCACTGATTTGTCAGCCCCCTACGTCATTTTAATACATCAGGAAAAACTGATTTCCGTACCTAATCACAGCCCGATCCTCTCCTGTCCCCTGAAGTCTTGTTAACGTCTTGCCTACTTGGGAGTGTGACATGTTGTGAAAAAAGCTTAGAACATGCGAAGTGGTGATTCATGTGTGATAATATTTTCACCACGCGTCGCACTCCCTAATAAGCAAGACGTCAAAGCTGCAAACATGCCATAGACTTTAAAGGTTGCAACTTGAACTTGCCTTATTACGGGTAGAGGCAGGGGCAAGGCAGGTCGTCCATTAGCGCCCCATTACCATCCCTACCAGCCAGCCAACGATTTCTTCTCTCTGGGGATGGATTTCAAACGAACAATGATCGTCTTTGATGACACAGACCTCTGTAGGCCTGCCATTGATTGACACGTGATGTGTTATTGAATTTGGTCTCTTTTTAGACTTACTTTTCCAAGTTAGCAATTTTTTGGACGTTTTTAACGCTCAACCCAACGTGTCAACTTATAATTCACCATAGATACTTCATCATCACATAACATTTGGAGGGATTTAAAACTGATGGCGATGATATCAGATCGCCTTCATGTAATCGGCTGCTTAAATATGTAGTTTTTGTTGGGCTTACCGATCCTCATTCCTCGCATCCAAATTCAGATTTCATGTGGAGAGGACTTTTTTAGAAACCTCGATTGAAAAGTAATGTGGAAAAGGGCTTTTTCGTTGGATACCCCGGTTTAAACAGACATAAAGCATGCCATAGCACTGGAAAAGTTGTCCACCACAACCAAATGAATCTGTTAAAGAAGCTGTATTCTTTAAATTGCCGGCAAGATTTGAGTCTCAAAATGGATAGGCCTACCATTGCATGCCGGACGGGAATCTGGTCTAATTTGGGGTTATAGAGGGCAATCAACTAAACTGGAAAATGTTAAAAATACAGCCACATATCTACATTTTTTACCAATAACATGCCGTAGCACAAGCTTTCACAAAAAAAAAAATGGAATGAAATAATTCTTCCCAACCTTCCCATCAGCCTTTCACCCCCTCTTGTAATTGATGGCATGGATCTCTGGGTCATCCAAAAGACTTTTCGGAGCCTCCAAATCCCTCTGGTTGGTTATCCAAATTATCATCACTGCGACATCTCTTTGCACCATCGCCTCTCCCTTGAAGTGAAACCAAGTCCATTCCTGCAACACCATTTGCAATAGCATCGTCTCTATTGCCACTGTAAAGTCCCTGACTTCCTGACACAAATGTACTGTGATATTCATCAGTGCTGGTCAAAACAGCAGGGAGCACCTCCATCAGCTGTGGATTCATGTTCGTCGAACTGATGAGCAACCGCAGAGTCTCCCTTGCACCTTTCTCCACCGACTCCGTCTCTGGAATCAATGAGTTCACAAGGTTTTGGTGCAAAGGAGAGATGGTGGTCGAAATAGCAGGTCCTGCGGTCACCAGGTAACCTTGACCAGAGGAGCAAACATCAACCACTGGAATGTGCACAATGGGGTCGCACATTAGAGGTGTGAAAGTAGGTATCTGCTGCGAGCTTGGCACGGTGATAAATGACGAAACTGGAAGCGATATCCGAACCACTGGGTCTGGCAAGAAGGCAGGGAAATCCAACAATGAAACATCAGCCAGATTGAAAGACTTTGTTGGAACCAACGAGCTTGAGGACCTCATGGCTGATGATAAAGATGACAATGGCGGTAAATATACAGAATCACTCAATGAGACTGGCAGTTGCAGAGATGTTGCTGTGCATTGCAGAGTCGATGTGCTGGGGGGGCACCAGCAGTAGTAAGGAGAGAAAGTAGAACCCCCCATTGCAGGAACTTGGGACGAGGAATTACGATATGACAATGTGCCTAAAGAGGGTGGAGCAACAGAATTTCCAAGTGATTCCAAGAAGCTCAATGGCAAGAGCGGATGGGGTCTGCTGACCTCTGGAAGCTTAATATCATCCTCCTTTTTGCTTGCAGTAGATACTGTTGCTGCAGGTGTGGAAGCAACAAGCAGGTTGTCAACATCTGAAAGATGGCCATTTCCCAGCAGCCTGAACTTTTCTCTGGCCATACTTTTTGTTAAGGACAAGTTCCTCGGCAGGCCATCCTTGAAGGAGTTAGATCTTGGACTGAGGCTGCCTTGATAGAGGGAATGTGGCTTTGCTGCTTGACTACTGTTGTATTGTGAACGAGACAGCCTTGACGATGCAGATGCAAGTTGGGTGGTCCGATCCAACTCATGCGAGGCAGATGCAGTATCCACTAAAAAAGTTGACAAGACTGTTGGATTTACTTGTGTGTCACTCACAGTTGATCCAAGAAGATAAGCATGTAGATGAGTTGTAAAGCATTCAAGGCGTGACTCACTGATTCCAGTTAGCTGTCCTAGAGAAGGCTTCCTCCTAAGCAAATCCTTCATCTGCCCAGAGGACAAAGAAAAGGATAGATAAACATTAATTCCAACCAAAATGTTGCATGTTAATGTATGTTGGATATTTTGGTGGCTGCAGTACTAAATGTACCTTTGCAAGCAACTCCATGCCAAGAAGCTTAGACTTCTCTGAGCACCAGAAGTATGACACTTCACCACCTGGGAGCTTTATTAGAAAAGAGCGACCAGAATTATCAGCTGGGATATCTTCAATTGCTATTGCTGAGCTTTCAGAATTGTCACTCAGTGTAGCTACTGTCTCCATGAAGCCATCATCCCCAGCAAATGAGATACAGAAATCGGATGTAGGCAAGAGCGTGAGGTTTAGATTTCCCCTGTGTCAGGGTAAAAAAGGGAACATAATTTTAGAATAATTAAATAGTAACAAAATGGAAGTATAAAAAGCAATGCATATCCTTTTGAGACAATAAAAATAAGAGAAATGTTTCTTAGTGCTACCATGAACTGGCTACTGTATTTTCCTCTTTCAATTAACTAGTGCATGTGTGCCATTCAGTACTATAATATTAAACACAGTAAGCTACAATTCTACCATTGACATACAAAAGAGCAAAATATTCAAATGCCGTGCTGACCTCCCTCAGTTTTAATTTACAGATTCCAATATAATCACACTTGCTTTGTGGTCTCGGATTGTTCTCCTTGTTAGGCCTTCTTCAGCGTCCTCTATAGGTGGAAGGGGGCTGTGAGTGATTGGTTGGATGAATGACAAGTCTAAAGGCCCTTGGTTGCTCTCCCATCTCGTTAAGGAAGCTATCTCTATTGCCTCCACACTGAACATCTCGTTTGTTTGGATCCCTTGAGAGGCTAACTCGACAGCAGATGGTCTAGCCAAAAGGGGTGTCCGAAGGGGTTCTTTGTATATGGATATGGGAGTGGTGATACCACTATGCAAGTGGTTGCTTTTGGGGGGCATGTCCTTTTCTTTCTTCCTTCCTTTTTCTTCTTCCTCTCTTTTTAATGTTATCCTCTTCTTGTTCTATCTTTCTTCTTATCAATGAAATCTCAAGTTATCCATAAAATAATAATAATAATGATAATAATATATAATTTGCAAATGGTGAGAAAAATTGTTTTATGCGTATTTGATTTTTCTGCAGCTATCAACATCTCCAACAATCTGACAATGGCATCATAATTGTTCAGACTTAAAAGTTACTTGATACTTGTAACTTCATAACTTTAATTCTTATTTTTAAAGGATAGCGGAAAAAATTATTCCAGGACCATCGCAGAACTGATTCATTTTAAGAAAAGTTCCATCTCCAACAAGTAAGTAATTCAAGCAGTACAGCTGAAATATGTAGAAAAAACTACTACTTTAACTTGAATCCAATATCTCTAAATGTTCTGCAGAAGAAGGAAAAAAGAAAGGGTGGTGTTCTAAGCCATCAAGTCTCTAGTCATGGCAGCAGCTGTTAAGCACAAGAGGCCCACAATTTTAACAGAAAGAGCAGAACCTTAGATCAATGAATGCTTAATTGTTTTAATGCAGCACTGACAATTCTTAATCTTAGACACAGATCTGATTTTTATCTTCTGTTTTTTGCTTATTTTCTTTTTTGATAACAAACTACAATTTTATTTTTATTTTGAACAGTAGAAAATAATACAAGGAACAAAAGAAAGGAATAAATTAAGAGTTTTCTATTGGTTGAGTGTGAGTTTATCAAACATTTCATATTTTAATAAACAGAATATCCTTGTTGAAGATTGTAGTGTCACTAGTAGCATTACCAATTTGGATTGTTTTAAAAATTGACAGTGATAAATAAACTGCAAGATACAAAAACATGACCATAAAAATCCCAATGCATATTGAACTAAGACCTTTGGTCGAGCACTAAGCCTACATTGTTTTCACAGGAACATTTACACAAATTGAGATGCAACCAACTATGAATTTGATCCACGTTTAGTAATCAATGTAATGTTCTGACAATAGGTTTTAATCAATGAGTACAACAAAGTCAAGTTCTTAACCCATCAGATGAGAAAGTCCTTTTTATTTATTCATTTATTATTTTTATTTTTATTTTTATTTTTTGTTGGGGGGAGGGGGGATGAGCACTTAATCAGGTCTAATTCCAGATTATCTGCATTGGATTGTAAAAGAAGGGTCTAAGAGAAATTTAGTTAAATTTCAGTTGATCCGGAACTCCCCATGGTTCCACTCTTATTTAACAAGGGCACTTCAGCAATTTACTTAACATGACCACAAGTATCAGTTTATATATAAATAATAATTGTAAATATAATAAGTACTAGTTTGACATGGTACATAAGAGTTAAAATTTTTATTTTGTTCAAGTATAAATGTGAATGTGTATTAGGGTTTTTGAGGTTGTCGGGTCAGACACCTTGCATCCATGTCCGACACTGACCTTGTCACATAGAATCCATATTGCTGTTTGTTTGCAGAAAACAGGATCTAGCCATTTTGCTTTTTTAAACTTTCAGTTAATCAGAAACTCCCCAACCACATGCATGTGTGGATTTTCTTCTTTTTTATTTTAAGGAGGGGAGTTGTTACATAGTTTTGTATTCTTACTCCTTGGTGCAGTATGCATATAAAGCACTAACAGGGGGTTATCCAAGAACCATAAAATCCTTATCTACAACCGTGCAACAACACCCTACCCTTGTTAACATATTTCTAAGAGAAGTTTCTTAACAAAATCAGAGACCGAAGCCATAAAAACAAACTCAATCTGAACCATTCATGACATTAGCAGGAATATAAATTGCATCCCACGTCTTTAACACCAAAAATAAATAAACAAAAGACTTCAGAAATAACAATAATAATGAAAGATACATCTTTCACCCAACATTAGTTTACTTTCATAATCAAGAAAGCAGGACAAAGAGTAAAATTTAATTCTCTAAGAATGAAAATAAAGTGAAAATGTACAAGGAGATAATGCAGAAATGATTACAAGTTATTACACAAACATAGTAACTCAAGGTTTCTAACGCTCATCAATGACTAAAACATAGAAGTTCGACTCTATATACATTAAAAAATAATATGGATCCAAAAATAATAGGGAACTACTTATATGGGGACATGAAACTACCTTCACTTCCTCTTAATTCAGAGATCATAATAGAACATCACAAACGCCCACTTTACCTACAAATAAAAAGATATCTTTATTTGGATGGATGAACAATGTCACCATTAATAAGCTGAAACATATAATCCAGCAACTTCCGTAATCATCAACAAATTCAGGACATATTTTCCAGCCATTTTGTATTTAAGAGCAAACTTGATACTGGTGGACAAAGTTTCAATCAAATATAGTCAGCTTCTAAGTTAAAGTATTCTCTCAAGTAAGATATCAAAGAGAATGTTTAAATAAACATGGATATGTTTAAATAAACATGGATACAATTTTTCATCATCAACTGAAGCAAACACCCTATGTAAGATAAAAACACAAGACAAGGTAAATAGTAAGACCATAAAACAAGTTTAAATCCATTGAGAAACAACCATTATAAGCATCATAGACTTCCAGTGACATTGAAACCTTTAGTTGACTATATTTAATAACTCCAAGGGTTAGAAAAAGATGGTTGCTAATCTGTATCCATTCAGACTTAAATGCAATGATAATTGATTAATACACCAACCTTCTTCATGGTGTCTCCTCATGTTCACCCTGCACCTCCTAGTCATTCGACATTCTCATATCAAGAAAGTCATTTCAGACCAGACGACAGGCAAAACAAATCAACAGATGTTCAAGCCGTAAAAATACATATAAAGGGCATTCCACATATGCCACCCAATGCAAGTTCTGGAGTAAAAAGTGAGAAGCGTCCTTGATCCAAGTAAACATCCCAATATGCACTAAAAAAAATATGACAGCGAAAACTGTAAAAAATTTACATGTTTATCGCTGATAAAAGTCAGAAATATTATGAAGTTCATAAGGCATGTTCAAAGTACTACTTTTTTCCTTCAATATTTTTGTCAAGAGATCAGCCAACTTTGTTGCTGACAATGTGAAAGCCTTGTCAATAATTATGATGTACATTCAGTAAAGATGATCCCCCATGGAAAAAAAATCCCCTTCAAGCCCACCCCCCAACACACAAAACAAACAAAAAAAAAAAGATGACCGCATATATGCACAAACAAATCAAAACCCCTACTTTCCGCACTTATATCTATTACAAACAAAACATCATACATAACAAGTGAAGAATGAATGATGCATGAAGTGATCCATCTGAAATTCAACTCGTGCAAACTTAGAGGATGCTGCATTCCATGTAGACCATGAAATTATGGTAAACTAGCACATTGGTAAATCTACTGTATATACTTAAGAGGTGTTTCAATACAATCCATGAGGTAACATCCATAAAGAGTCCATGGTGTATCTGGAATGACATATCTCTACAACTCAATAATCAGCAAACAGATAGAATGAGCCGCTTCTTGTATACATGGAAACATAGCATACCACAAAAGCAATCCAGAAATATGCAATAAGTAAAAAACACAAAAAGCAATCCAGAAAGTCTGTTAACTGATCTTAATTGGAGAAAAAAATATGCGAACATTATGTATCATACATGACTTGGTAACAAAACAAATACCAAAACCAGTCCTCCTTGCCAATATTATCAATAACTTCAAAATGTGTTTTTCTTGCAGTGTTAAAATAACAATAAACCGCAAATAGTGAGTGGCCCCAAATAGAAAAATTGTGGAAGATTATTCACATAACTAACCCCAAAAAATTGGGATACAGCTAGGATGTTGATGTTGATGATGATGATTGAAAAAAATAAATGATATTTCATGTCTCTGCCAATTCGACCTTGGTCACAAACTAGCCTCGAAGCTAACACTACACCAGCCCACTAATAACTAGAAAAAAAACTTCAAGAGAGAAAAAGCATGAGTAGCATTTGGAACCAACAAAGATCAACTCTCTAGTCCATCCATACGTCGCACTGATAATAAAGCGTTTCATAAAGAACAAACACGGTGACAGAGCTACACATCATGTGACTGCACCAGGATGGGGTAAAAAATTTCCAGAAAGACATTAAACATTACTCAAATATAATACATACCAAAGTATGAATGCAGGCACATTATTCTTCTGCACATGTAGCTGTGCAAAGGTAGAGTTTAGAGAAGTGATAAATATACTTGATTTAAATCAGAAAATTTTTCCGTGAAACAAAATTCCAACATAAAGAGAAGCTAAACTAAATAGCAATAAACAATTCTAATGTGAGTAATACAAATACTATCAGCAAAGCCTTGTTTAGCAGACAAATACATGGTAAGTACGTTTTTAAATATATATAGATACAACTGCAACCAAATAATTTCAGATACCTTATAGCAGTTGGACACAGAAGAGTTCCTTGCTTGATGACCTTCCCAACGCGAACGGAAACAAGAGGGAGACACAAGCACCTTGCTAGCATACCAACTTCCGGTGCTTCAAAATGCTGTTTATGAATCACGGGGCAACCAAACAAGTTAACAGGGAAAATAATGAATAATTTGCATAAATTAGCTTGTTAGAAAGCGGGACGATCAGATCTAAACATATAAATGGGTATGAAAAGGAAGCAAAAGTTATGCAAAGTAGCAAACCTGACTCAGATGAGCCAGAAAGCGATCTTCCGCAACACTACTCGAAACATTCAGCTTAAGCAATGGCTTCAACCTTTCATCAGCACGGCATGCCCCCATAAACTGTAAATCCAAGGCTTGAAGCCATTGTAGAACGCTGTTTTCTCGATCGTTTCGCTGAAGCAACAGATTCTCATCCCCTTCCTCTCTGAATACCCTCAGCCTCTCAGTAAAAACGCCATCACTTCCAGAACTTCTACCCTCCCGATCAACGCTTGAAGGTCCGGTAGAACCAATACAAGATGTTTCAATAGCCCTCAACGAAACACCAAGAAACGATTCCTCAAAAATCTCTTCGGAAATTTGATTCATGTCATCCGAACCCTCAATTTTGCCGTCGTCAACAATACCTTGTTTCTTTGAGTGATCCATCGCAAATCTCAAAATTAAATATAATCGCCTCGATAAATCACCTTAGGATCTAAATTCCTAACCTTTTCCACTCGAAAACAGCGATTCACCCTACAAATCTCCAATTTCCCGGTATCGAACCAGAAAGGCGACGAGGAACCCTAGAAATTAAAACAGACCGAAGAGATATCGATCGAAAGAAGAAACTGATATCGGAAAACAATTCTTAAAGCGTGACGCGAAGATCAAAGCGAGCAGATGGAGAAGATCAGAGGAGAAACAGAGGTGCGTAGACCCCTCGATCGGCGCTGCAGATGCAACGAGTAGAAAAAACGATCAAACGATGGCTGTTTGTGATGACTCTCCGGCCCTGGAAGAGGCTTATAACTTGCGATAGAGCGATAGATATTTTGTGGGCCCCAGTTAGGGATGCAAATGAACCGCATTCAGCGCGGATATTAGCATATCCGTATACGACTCATTTTGTAATCGGATTTTTTTAACGAATAGATATTTAATCGAATCGGATACATAAGGTTCATATTTGTATCCGTTAAGTTAGTCTAGTCCAATATCTCAAATACAAGTACGGATATATCTAATTAAACAAATTCATTAAATTAGGCCCCGAATTGTATGAGAACAATTTTCATGAGAACCATGAAAAAACCAATTATAAACCGCCACGGTAGGAGTGCAAACCGTGGCTTAAAAACCACAGTTTACAAAATGAGATTCACCTGACCTTCTTCTCCTTGACAAGAAAACCCAAAACGATAAGCACAAGAAAAAAAAAACCCTAACTCTTCACCGGCCTTCTTCGTCCTGTCCCGCCATTCGATTCTCCTTCTTCACCAGTGAACGGCGATCACTGGCGAAGGCAGTGACGGCTCATCAATTTCCTTGCTTTCCTTCTTCACCAGATAGTCGTCTCCATCTTTACAGTTATGAAGTGAAGAAAACCCCTTCCTCTTTCAACAAGTTTAATACAATGGCTATATCAAAAGGTTTCGACTCCACCAACGTGGTTCGTTTCCTCAGCTTAATCATCTCCGACAGCTCTCAAATCCCCAAACCTGAAACGGATGAACGTTCTTCATCACGGGTGGGGGAAGGAAATTTTGATAAGTAACAACATTGAACAGGAACACCAAAAAGCTAGTCGTAAGGGGTGAAAAATACCAAGTGGTTAAAATACATAACATATGAGGTTGCCAATTCCTTAAGTAGACAAAGTGATGTTTGTTTTCCTTTTGTAGGTGAGTTTCATTCTATAAATACCTGCTTGCCTGCCTTTGCATGGCATTAATTATGGCTTACAATTTTCAAATTGAAATTTTTAAGAAACATTTGGTTTAATGTGATACAGGTAAGGAGGAGCTTCAGAGCTCTAAAAGGTCTAGTGAGGCTTCAGGGGGTAGTGCGAGGGCAAAGCATGAAACAGCAAACCATGAACGAGATGAGATACATGCAGCTCCTTGTGAGAGTTCAATCACAGATACCGTTGCAGGACAACCAGCATCATCAAACTCATGAAGGCAATCAACTCTACCAAAAAGAATCTAAAAGAATGCAAGAAAAGCAAGAACATCCATTGAAAATCACTTGTCCAATAAACTAAAAAAAAAAAAAAAGGAACAGGGGCATTTAAAATTTTCAAAATCCTCTCGTCATATAATTCTCTCTTTCACCTTAAAAAATGACTAAAGTAGAAAAGGAAGCAAGGGTTATTGACAACATATTGGGTGAACGAACAACATTGAGGTTAACATTGGATTAATTTAATTGCTTATTAAATGATCATGAAAGTAATTTACCGTGAAATGACCTTGAGGAAGAACATTACCAACCTATTTTCACTCTCCCAAATACAAATTCAAGAATTTAGATGAAGTAACAACTACTGTCTGCATTAAAAGTTGACCTTCACATCTCATACAAAAGTTAAAC
>JAOXJP010000003.1:4166059-4179894 GCA_025762735.1 Platanus orientalis
ACCCCCCCCCCCCCCCCGAAAAAAAAAAAACCTTGAACGAGCGTAGAGAGGTCTAATTCATAGTATTTACTTGATTATTAAAGGTTTGTTGAAAAATACCCCATGAAAAAACACATTATGATTTTTGTCTTGGATGGAAGAAAGCAGCTATTAGTTGAGATCCATATGGATAGGGGGGTCATGATTGGATACACTAATCCAAACATATCCCTTGATATTTAACTCCCCCCCCAAAAAAAAAAGAAAAAAAAAGAAAAAAGAAAAAAATAAGAGAAGTATCTCTTATTGTTGTATTTAAGATTCAAAATGTCAAATCTTAAAAGGGTTCAAATGATCAAAATTATCTTCGAACGTTCAAAATTTTTCGATCATTTGAAAAGCTTAGGATAAAAACAACATTCTATTTGAACACTCGAAAAATATTTTTGAATATTCAAATTGCATAGAATGAGAAAAAAATGAATATTGTGAATTTGTAGATTTGTTCATGGAGAAGCGTGTAAAAGCACCAAAAATGTTTGTGGATATCAATGTATGTCGTTTCCCATGCCAATGGATGTCTAACGACTCTATAGACACATTCTTAGTGTCTCTACAAAATCAACGATAAGAAAAAAGGTTTTTCTGTTAAACACACTTGAACAATCTCTTTTCTCTCATATTCTCTCTCGTATTCTTTGCTATCTTTTGTGAAAATATGACATAAACTCTGCTCAAATTTTGTTAAAGTTTTGAACTTGTGTTGGTTGAGTTTGAACCACAATCATTATCATTCATTATGTGTCTTCTTATATAGTCTAGGTCCAAGAAGATCGGTGTCGTTGAATTTTGAGACGGTTGTCAACAAATCCCTTCCATATCAGAATAAAGGGAGACAAATACTGTTAAAGATAGTGCCTATTGGCACGCCTTGGTACATACCGATAAGTTTTTTCCATTTGATTTTTTTATTAGTTTAATTTAATTTAATTCCTGACAACAAATTTAACTAGTTATCTTCAATAGTATATTAAGTAATTTGATTGATTCTCTGCAAATATTTGAAGTAGCCTATTCGCAATAATTTGATTTATATAATTATTGTAATATCATACTAATTGTTTTATATATAATTCCTGTAATTTTTTAACAGCATATACATATTCAATTGGAAGATGCGTCCCAATCAACACAATCATACATTTAAGTTGCTACATGTACTAAGAGACATCTAACCAAGGCACGTCTTTTCTCATTACACTTATTGGATATGAATAAATATAGGTGAAATAAATGTTCTATCCAAGATTTGGTGTTCAGGAGACACCGGCGGACTTCACATGGAATAAGCTAGGAAGGGATTTGCTAAAATTTCAAAATTTTGTCCATTTTATTCCATATGTCATCCCCTAGTGTCCTGGACACCAAATCCTGGACAGGACATTTGCTTGCAAATATAAAGTGTAAAGTCATGCTCAAAAAAATTATGGATGAGAAAACTTCTATTTATTTCTTTATTTTTCATTAATTTTCAAGTTATTCTACACACGTCTAAAGGTGTGCGAGTGATATCATTTTTCATGCCATCTTATCGTATTACCCATCTAGAACCATTTTATTTAGGTTGAGCCTAGCCTACCACTTGAATTACAACAACAACAAATTAACAGCCTTATCCCAACAATTTAGGAAGAATTATACTAAAAAGATGAAAAATATTATAGATAAACAACAGTGGTTAATTTATTGGTAGGTGAAGATGGGTTGTGAACCCAAGCTGTGGTACAATGCCCATAAATTTTACCAACTTAGCAAACTGACATCTTCAAAAGATATATTATTACATTAACACGCGAGATATGTTTTTATTTATTTAACATGACAATTTGATATCAAATTAGTTGTGGCCTTTAGTTTATCTGGTCCTATTTGGTTGCCATGAAATGCTGGTTTTCTCATGATTCTTGGTAATTTTTCTTGTGAAAATCATTTTCAAGTTTATTTTTTTTAAATTGTTTGTAACGACACAGAGTTGTTTGATTGTCATTAAGTGCCAGTTTTTTCATGGTTTACCCATGATTCTTTTCCAAAGAGTTGTTTGTAACGACAAAGAGTTATGAAAGTCATTTTATTTCTTTTCTTTGCCATCCTTCAGTATTAAATTCAAGCCAACCAAAGAGGACTATTTTGGTGTGACATCACAACAGACTTTATCAAGGTAAAAAAAAGAAAAAGATCACAACAGCTGGTCAATCTCTTATTGTCTTCCCAATATTACGTCTTTTGCATATGACTATTCTCTCAGATTGCAGAGAAATAAATAAATCTATAAATAAATAAAAATGGAGGTTTCTGAACCGGGTACATGCTATGTGGACCGTTATCTATCCATACAAAGCATATTAATGTTCTAAGTTCAAATCAACTCCAGTCTAACTGGTGAGATATAACGCCGCACCAAACAAAGCGTGACAACTGGCACGTTACCTGAAAATGTATTGGACTTGGTGTCTCGCTCTCGCTATACATAAGGGAGGGTGTTATTGTGAATAATGTATATAAAAATGTAAATTTACTAAAGTACCTTTTAATAGGTATCGTGTCACGTGTTGGATTTGTAACGGCGTTAAATCTCTCCAGTTGGACCGGAGATGATTAGAGTCAAACGTTCCACCCAACTTGCTCGCACGTGTCGAGCGTGACTGACCATGATACATTGTACGACAGCGGAATGAACAGTGCTTGGTCTCCAATCGATCTCCACGAGCTGGGCTGGGATTAGGTACTGAAATATGATTTTCCTGATGTATTAGAATGACATCAGGGCTTATATATCAGTGCCGAAAAGTGACTTTCACTTTTTGCGGGTTGCTTATCACTTTTCAATGTTGATGTGTCCACTCCTTGATGCCATTCTAATATATCAGGAAAACAGATTTCCGTACCTAATCTTTTTCGCCATGGGCCAGGAATGAAACACACACGTGGGCAATTATTCAGTCAGAGAGCAAATGTTCTGTGATCAAGAATTGGTGTGATCATATGAGACCGAACTACAGACCGACACGTAAATGCATAGGTTAAAAGTCAAAAGTGTTCAAATAAGATAGTTCCAAAGAGCTCAAGAACACATAACTTCTCAGTCTGTAATGCACGTCACACATGGTCACACCAATTCTTGATCACAGAACATCTGTTTAGATTCAGGAATCATCTCTTGAAAAATTCTACAGCACCACATCGAAGCGGAACGGTGAGACAGATAACGCATCTTAACGGCCAAAAACATAGCGGACTCAAACGGTCGAAGTTTCGAGTTAGAACTCCACCCGAGCTAGTACTTATTTCATTTTATTTTATATTTGCTTTTATATCTCTATCGCTCTGATGTTCCTATCGGCAACGATCGATCGTTTCAAATCCAGAAAGCCAGAGGAGATAATTTTCGTTCTTTCCCCCCCCTCGATATGCCGGCGATTGAATCCCTGAAACCCGTAACTCATCGGAAAATATTCTTAAATTCGAATAGTTATGTCAGAGAAATCGCGAGATTGAATTTCTGTTGTGGTAGATCGAGGGTTCTTCCTCTGAGAACGGTTCGATTTGCTGGAAATCCGAGTTCGTTTTCTTTGATTACTGCGTACAGTCAAGCTAGGGTTTCGAGAAATATTTGGGGATTTGATGTTTGGGGAGGTTTTTCAAAGAACCAGAGTTGGAGAGAGAGGAGGATTCGGGCGAATAGCTCCTGTGAACAAGATAGCGATTCCAAGAGTAGTTCGAATGAGAAGAGCGAAGGGAATTCGAACGAGAATAAAGGAGTCAGTAAGCCATCATCAAATTCGACTTCTACACCGTCGCCTCGTCGTGAGAAGCACGGAAAAGGCGGGTGGTGGAAGAGAGGGATGTGGCAATGGCAACCGATTATTCAGGCGCAGGAGATTGGCATATTGCTTCTGCAATTGGGGATTGTTATGTTTGTCATGAGATTGCTTCGGCCAGGAATTCCTTTGCCGGGTTCGGAGCCAAGGACGCCGACGACCTTCGTGAGCGTTCCTTATAGTGATTTCTTGAGCAAAATCAATACTAATCAGGTACACAAAGTGGAAGTTGACGGAGTTCATATCATGTTTAGATTGAAATCGGAACCAGGAAATTTGGAAAATGAGGTGGGAGGCACCAGTAAATTAACAGAAACAGAGGCCTTGGTACGAAGTGTTACTCCAACGAAGCGTATTGTGTACACGACTACTCGTCCGAACGACATAAAAACTCCGTATGAAAAAATGCTTGAGAACGAGGTTGAGTTTGGGTCTCCGGATAAGCGTTCGGGTGGATTCCTGAATTCTGCATTGGTAGGTTCTCGTGCTATTTTTGATTCGTTTTGCTGGCGAAGGATAGGTACAAAAGATGCCCAAAATGAAGGAGCAACCACCTAACTTTTGATTATTTGCTTCAAACATATTAAGAGCAATTATTTTATCTTGATTATCTTTATATTTATATTTGTGGTCCGCAGATTAACTTGGAGTCTGTTAGATTAAAAAAATTACCGTTGATTTTCACCAAAGATTAGCATTTCAACAAAAAATTGGTATGGGGACTGCCATCCCCACAGACAATGCAGGCCTGCTCAGTTGGCTGTAAATTACCAACTCTCCCAAAACCTTAAGGCGTTAAGAGATACACATATTAATATACTTCAACACCCCCTAGGAGGAACATTCTCTCCTGAGAACACACTTGGGGAGTTAGGCATGGGTCCACACATTACGTACACATGCACACAACACTACATCTGAGAAAATAATTCTACTGGGATTTGAACTCACGATCTGCTCTGCTCTGATACCATGTTGACACTAAATTAACCAACTCTCGTAAAACCTAAGGTGTTAGGAGATACACATATTAATATACTTCAACATGCTCCTCTATTTGGAATCAAGGAAAAATCTAGTGGAACTAGGGTTTTTAAGGATTGCCAAATTGTGGTGCTGGCCAGCCCAGCATAGGGAAGACATTCTCCTTTTTTTATTTGATGAATGGGAAGGCATTCTCCTTTACACTGCACAAACTTACATATGAGTAGTATTTTTGGTTTACTGTCTAAGTAGATGTGACTGCGTGTTGGACAATTGGTATTTCCATGAGAATGCATAGTGTGGTGATATATTTACGCAATAAAATGGAATTTTATGCATAATTAAAAATCTTCACAGTATCTTTGCCTTTCTTGAACAAGCATAACATGGTATCAGAATCTAGAAATTGGAAAGCATGTGGCTCCCTTTTCCTTGAGGATATGCTTCATTTGCCATAGACGTGACTTTAAGACATTCAATGATATGATTTTGAACTTCTTATTCAGTCCTCGGGTTGATTATAAGCTAAATTTAAATATAACATCTGAAAGCTGTATCAAGTATTATTTGGGTTTTGGAGTCAGAATTGTAAAAATTGAGGAGCTTTACAAATCTCTGATTCTCTATGAACACAAGTGGCTGGAGAGTATCATGGGTGACTCTACTACCTCTTATATAGCTTGTCACAAGTAATAGTTGAAGTCCCATAGGTACCCTTTGATATTCACCATCTCACTCCTTTTCACTGATGCAATCATTGATCTTTGTCATACATAAAATCTTCTCAGTTGACTTTCCATCATTTTTTCATTTATTTTTGCTAACTTTAAGCTCCCATGAATGCATTCATTTTCTATTTTATTCTTTCTAGCATTGCCACTCTCTATCTCAACATCATCATCTCAGCTACACTTATTTTATGTATGTGTTTTTTTGGGATTCCCAACATTCTGGTCCATACAATATGGCTGGTCTTATACCCACAACAACAACAATAAACAGCCTTATCCCAACTATTTGGGGTTGGCTACACGAATCCTGGTCGTATACCCATCTTATAATTTTTTTTCTTCAACTTTATTGGTATTCGTCGATCACACAACCCAAAAGCACTTCTCACTTCATCCACCACACTTCAAATTTTATGAGCAACATCCTCTTCTATCTCTTCTCCTTGTCAATGATCGAACGAAGGTAACGAAGTTGGTCTCTTTGGGGTATCTCTTGGTTATAAATTTTAACTTCTCCCTCATTTTACTCCTATTTTCATTAATCTGGTTATCTTAAGTCTTTTTGATTCTAGAACATCTTTATGCAGTCCTAACTTTTAGCCCCTTTCTTGTTTTGTTAATCTAAATAATATTATTGATAGGAAACATATGCTATGGGATCTCCTCCTGTATATGTCAACTCGTATATAACTAAAAAAAAAGAGATACGGACTTATTCCTGACCCCTGGTGTAAATATACTATGATCGCAAACTTGTTCGCCTCTTGTTCAGTTTTATTAACACTATTTATCATTCATCATATGTACCCTTAACTAAGTCAATCTTTCTACTTGAGACTTCTTTCTTTTTCAAAATCCACCAAATAATCTCTAGGTACCTTATCGAAGAAAATATAGACTATGTGAATATCTTCGTATCTCTCCGAACTTTTCCAGTAGTAGCCTTGATGTAGGATATAGGCCCAAAAGTACTATGCGGAAGCAAAGACAAATTTAAAGAACCTTAGAAATAACTTTAGGGACAACCCCAAGGCACTTGAATGTTTACAAAGAAAGTTAAAGAATGAAGGAAAAATTACATAGGAATTGAAGTAGAAGATGAAAGGAAGGAGAAAAAGAGGTAAGGAACCCAATAAGGGTAATTCTGGAATTTTGAGCAAACTGCGAAATTACCAAAATACCCTTGATCGTGCATTAGAAAATTTTGAAAATTAATAGGATGGTTCTGACATCTATAGAAAATATGTATATCGAATAAGCAATTCTGACAAGTCTAACTCTTCAAGTTGTTGATCTCACGTTGGTGAGATGTTCCAAGTTCTTGATCTCGAAATCCTTGCCCAAAAAACTCTTTAGGTTGTTGATCTTACACTTATCATCACTTGTAACAATAATATCATCCGCATGAGACCTGTCACCTTTAACTACTGATGCTTGATAAAAGGGGTGTGATTATTTTGACATTGTTATAGCCATTTTTGAGCATGACAATACAAAACCTCTCAAATCATGCTCTAGGGGATTGCTTAAGGCTATAGAGAGTTTTCTTGAGGTGACACATCTTTCCTTTGTTTGTAGAATTCTGAAATCCATAAAGTAATCAAAAGTAAACTTCTCTTCGAGATCTCCAGGTAGAAATGCATTTTTTACATTAAGCTGGAGTAAAGGCCATCCCTGATTAGCTACAATTGAAATCAATGTACAGATGGAATTCATCTTTGTAACAGGGGCAAAGGTCTCCAGATAATCAACTCTAGATGTTTGAGTGTAGTTTTTGACTATCAATCTGGCTTTGTACCTCTCCACAGTACCATTGGATTGTATCTTTTCAGAGAACACCCATCTGCACCCCGTAAGTTCCTTTCCTCATGGAAGTTCTACAACATCCCATGTCCTGTTTGAAACAACTTGGGATACTTTGCAAGGAATAGAAACATAAGACAAAGAGGTGGAAAAAGCTCTCAACATGGGAGACAAAGACATAACAAACATGATTAGCAATAGGATGTTTGGTACAAAAACGAGTATCATTTCTAATAGCAATTGGAAAATGAGAGCCATTAAGAATAGGAGTAGTAGAGGCACATAAGAATCAGGGCAGGGGCAACCCTGTGCTTTTTCCGAACAAACACATCTGTAAATTATTTCATCCAAGCTTTCTTTTGGGTGGGTGTCACTGGTTCCTTTTGCTTTTGTGCTGCTACTTGATTGTTCTCCCCCTGCTACATCCATTGTTATCAAAAGAATATGGAGTAGGAAGAGGAAGAGCTGACTCATCTTCCCTTTTACATCTATACCCCCCCTGAAAATGAGGTTGGCTAAGAAAAAAGAAAAACACTCAATGAAAAGTAACATCCATGAAAACAAATCACATATGAGTAGAGTGATGGTAACATTTGGAGCCCTTCTGACTTGGAGCATACTCAATATAGATAACCTTAAGAGCCTTCGGGTCAAATTTAGTGCGATTTGACCTAGGGACATGGACATAGAAAATACAACCAAAGATCTGGGGAAGAAGAGGAGATAATAGAGGATCCGGAATGAAGAGAAAGATGAGACTGAAATCCAAGGAGCCGAGACGACATACGATTCATATGGTATGCTGCAATATCGGTCTAGAATATTTTAGGGAAATGCATAGTAATTGTGATCTTTAACAAATGACAATTTTTTTTTTCTTTTAGCGACCCCATTTTGTTCAAGAGTACCTAGACAAGTGGTTTGACGAAGGTTACTGTGCTATGAGAATAAGAAGAAAAAATAGTAGACACATATTCACCACCATTCTCAGAGTGTAAAATCCTAATCTTAGAATCAAATTAAGTATCAACCATTTTATGAAACAACTAAAAAACAGAAAACTCCTCATGTTTGGCATGCAACAAATTTAATATGGGTATAATCATTCACAAAAGTAACAAGTATTGATAAACAAATAGAGAAGTGATAGGGGCTGGTCCCCATACATCAGAATGCACAATAGCAAAGGGAGATGTACTCCTACTAATACTCAAAGTACAGGAAGAATGACAATGCTTTCCAAACTCGCAATTTTCGCAATGAAAACGAAAAAATGTAATAGAACTACACAAGGAAGGAAAAAGTCTCTACAACGAAGGAAAGGAAGGGTGACCAAGATGATAATGCCATTGAAGAAGCTACGACAAGTCTAAAGAAGCACTGGTGGATGTAGATGCTTGCTGAACTGGAGATGTAACATGGGAACCCTCGTCCATCAGGTACAACCCCTACTCCTTACGACCTTTACCAATTGTTGGTTTCGTCTTGAAGTCCTGAAATACACATTAGGAAGGAAAAAAGTGACACTATAGTTCAAAGACTTCATAAGATGACTCACAAATAGAAGATTAAGCTTGAAATTAGGAACATGAAAGACAAAAGAGAGAGATAAAGAGGATGAGACATGAATACAACCAGTACCCACAATAGTAGACAAGGAACCATCATCAATATGAACCTTTTCTATACCTGAACACACTCGATAAGAGGAGAAAAAACTAGACATACTAGTCACGTGATACGAGGCTTTTGAATTGGATGATCTAGGAGGGACTAGGAGTAAGAGATGAGGCACTGAGAGCATTGTCTGGAGTACCTGCAAAGGCTACTGAGGAGGACGAAGCAACTTTAGAGGAGGAATCAAGATGGGTTATCAGACGACAGAGGGAACTGATCTCCTCAATGAGGCATGAGGAGCTCAGTAGACAATTTTTTTAGGCGTGACACTCGAACACCCCCTACTACCAAAATGAAGAACACTGCCACAACGACCACTGTAGGGACCTCGTTGCGGAGGACGAACCTACTGCTCATGAAGATGACCATGAAGATCCCAACAGGTCCCTCTAGTGTGTCGAGAACGATTATAATGATCACACCTGAGACGATCCCTATCATCTAAAGTAGAACTCTATCCCCTAGCACCCCTTCCATGGGTGCTACTACCACCACAACCCCTCGCTGTGAGGCAGATACTAACGCTAATCACTCGACTGTAGGTGTCTAGATCATAGCCTGTTAGCATCTCTCTTCTCTCTAGAGATGGGAATACACCTCGGAGAGCGAAGGAACACAAGCCTGATCGAGGAGCTATGCACGGGCATGCTCATACACTGGGTTCAGCCTTGCCAAGACCTCAAACACTCTATCCTCTTTCAAATAACACCAGAAGGTAGCAACATCTGTAGTGTTTGTAATAGGACATGTGCGATACAGTTTGATCTCCTTCTAGAGGCTAAGAAGGGAGTTATAGTAGGCCGTGATAGTCTACTCCACATGTCACATCTGTCATACTTATCTTCTGAGTTCATAGGCAAGACAATTTGACCTTCCTCAGAGTAGGTCTTGATTAGAAAATCCCTCATATCCTTCGAGGAGGAAAGAAATAAGCAGGTCTTGCTAATAGAGGGTTTCATGGAGTGAATTAACTAAGACATAACTAAGGCCTTTTCAACTTCCCACTTGGAGTAGGTGGGAACCTCTCGCTTAGAGGGCTTAGTTGCCCCTGTAATATAACCTCACTTCCCTCTACCCATAATGATCAATTTTGCGGACTGTAACCGTGGGAGGAAGTTAGAACCATCAAGCTTCATTGTTGTTATAGGAGCACTGTAAGTCTCTACTTGGCCAACACCATGAGCATTACTGCCTACTCTAGAGGATGTAGTCTCACTAACTTCTGACATGGCTGTACTTCTGAAATTGCACAATACCAAATCTCCTCACACAAGAAAACAGCTGCTGCACATCGAAGGCACAACCAAAGTACTCCACTAAATTCAATTTCAATCCAAACAACTGCTTCACACCACGGCCAACACCTACTAACAGAGAAATCACTCCAATACCAGGTCACATGCCCACAAATTCTGCAAACACTTTAACCAACACTCCAAATAACTACCACCATCACCTGCTGTTCCATAAGAATACTCCACACAACTATTGCTGAGAAGATACATACAGTGAAACCATACAACAAAAGCATGACAGACCCAAAAGAGGTATATTACCATAAGATTTCGAAGATAGAGGATACCACAGTCCTTTACAACCATAGGAAACCTCAAAAATTAGAGGCGAGTCATTTCATGACGTGAAAAGGAACACAAGAAACACTACGACCAAGATCCATACAATGCCCGAACCAAAAAACCCTCGTACTGGGTGGTAAATATACCCCTGAAAATCCTTCATAAAACTTTCAATACTTGATAGAATCTTTCAAAATTTGATTTAAATATTCACAAACATTGATTGAGATCAGAACTATAAGAAATCAACGGCTAGAAACTAGGGATTTGCATGAATCGAAGCCTATACCCAGATCTGAGAAATTTCTCAGAAAAGCTTGTCAAATACATGAAAAATAGCAAATGATCTCAATTCAGGCATGAAACATCACAACATTCATCTAAAATTGAGATCAACACAGATCTGAAATTTTCGTTACTCACCTAACAGGTCCGTATGGATGGTGACATCATCCTGTCACTCTCCATAAAATTTGATGGCGTCAGCGAGGGTCGAACAAGAGCTGAAGATAAGGTCACGGTCCTCGGATCTGTGCTGTGGCTATGATACCAAGTGGACTTTTGTGGTAGTGTGCTAGGGTTTCAAGTAGAAGAAGAAAAAGGGGAAGAAATGAATAAGAAGAGAAGGATTTGGGAGAAGAGTATGTATGGAGAGTTGTGGATACTCTCACATACTATTCATTCGTATACTAGAATAGTAAATGATGCAAGAATACATGTAGGGATATATGTATTTACAAATATACCATTATACAATACAAAGACATATGTAACCTTACATGAATGTACCCATATACTCTCTTATACGTTATACATCAACAGAGATTAACTCAGCTTCATTAGTGTTGAATTTGATCCCATGGATGGGCAGATCCAACATCTGATCAGTAGGTCCACAATTTGCTTGATCTTGATGTGTTGAATCTTTGATGAGGGTCACATATACACCAGCCTCATGTGTGCGGTGTGGTAGACTTGATGATCGACTGCTTTGCTGGGCTCTCCTACACTTGAAGAGTTCTCTTCGGTTTTCCCATTTGATATTGACGAGGTGAAAGGAGCTCAATCATATGCTTAGCACGCTAGCTATATGACATGAATTCTCTTTTCTATGTGCCAGATGCCCTATCAGGTAAGTCATCCAATGCATGCTATGCAGCTAACATCTATCTTCTATGATCCAAAGATAAATCAACCTCGTAATTTGTAAATATCTTATCTTTAGGTCAGTCTTGTGACCAAGGCGCCATTGTATCCATGCCTGACAGTTTCCTTTTATTTTTTCGACGTACTCAAGGATTTGGCCAAAGTTAATGAGTTGTTGATTGGATTGTTGATGTTGATCAAGCTGTCATCACCTTATTAGTTAGTACTCATGTAAATACTCACATATGAATGTAAATATCTAGTATCAGTATTTTCTGTAACCTTTGAAGTCTATAATGAAGTTTGTATGTTATTTTAACATTTTTCTCATTTGGTTATTGAGGTTTGAGCAAATCATGTGAATATTGTGTGGAAGCTTCTATAGTGTATGCATATCTGACTTGGCTCTTCCTTTTTACAGATTGCTATTTTCTATGTTGCTGTACTTGCAGGGTTTCTCCACCGATTCCCTGTAAGCTTTTCTCAGGTGTGAATAGGAACTCTATTTTTATTCTTGCACCCATAAAGTAATGCCGTACTGTAATTGCTACTGAGGGCATATATATGTGTTTACAGCACACAGCTGGTCAGCTGAGGAGCCGCAAGTCTGGGGGTTCTGGTGGAGCAAAAGTGCCTGAACAAGGGGAAACAGTCACTTTTGCTGATGTTGCAGGGGTGGATGAGGCCAAGGAGGAGCTAGAAGAAATTGTGGTATGCTAGATTTTGTTCAAGATTTTGATACTTGCTATTACGTTTTAACTATCATATTGTGTAGGGACAAAACGGCTTGTTTCTCCAGAAAATGGTGTTTATGTGCTGGTATTTTCTGGTCAGGAATTTCTTAGGAATCCAGACAGGTATGTACGACTTGGTGCTCGCCCTCCTCGTGGGGTTCTCCTGGTGAGTTCTTTTACTGGTCAAGATATACTCACTTAAACATCAGGTAGACAGTTAGGATGGTTCACCGTAGCATATCAGTGTTTGGTGTGTAGGCTGGGTTTCGACCTGGGACCCACTATTTCATGGGTTCCCACCAGGAGATCTTTTATGTAAAATTTGATTATAACCATCTGATCCACAGATTCTTTTCCTCTGAAGTTTTTGCCATTTTCCTTTTTTTTTTTTTTTTTTTCTGTCCCAAATTTGCAATAGATTGACGGTTATGCTAATCTGTTTGGCTAGTCATTTCCTGGTTTATTTATTTTGGTGTAGGAAGTCTTATTAGTACAATTCCTCAAATGGTCACATCTCAGTGCATTGTACCATTAACCAGTTGCTAGACCATCTTTATAGTTTACTAGAGAAACCTTAAAGTTCCTCCTTAGAGTATTTGATGTGTTCTTTAATGATCTATTGTTATTGTAGGTGGGTCTTCCTGGGACAGGTAAGACTCTTCTGGCAAAGGCTGTAGCTGGGGAAGCTGAGGTTCCTTTTATAAGTTGTTCTGCGAGTGAGTTCGTGGAATTGTATGTTGGCATGGGAGCATCCCGTGTGAGAGATCTCTTTGCAAGGGCTAAAAAGGAGGCACCGTCAATAATATTCATTGATGAGGTTTGGAACTGTGACAAGCTTTTGTGCTGGAATTCATATTTATCTTGGAAGCTTGTTGATGCATTGACTCACATTTTTTTCTTCTGCAGATAGATGCTGTAGCAAAAAGTCGTGATGGTCGATTTCGCATTGTCAGTAATGATGAGCGAGAGCAGACCCTGAATCAGTTGCTTACTGTAAGATACTTGGGAAAGCCAAAGTTCTGCTTCTGGATTATCTTAGCAATGTACAAACATCATACTTATGAGTTTGAAATCAAAATGCAGGAGATGGATGGATTTGATAGCAACTCTGCAGTGATTGTACTTGGAGCAACTAATCGCTCAGATGTTTTGGACCCTGCACTTCGTCGTCCTGGGAGATTTGATCGTGTGGTCATGGTTTGTTTTCTGCTTCCAAAGAATTTTTGTTTTTTTTTGGGGGGGGGGGGTAGGAAAAACATTGGATGTTTAAACTTTAAATATTACAAAATAACACCAATGCAATGTTCCTATAGTTTTAACAGTTTT
>JAOXJP010000003.1:4196218-4212591 GCA_025762735.1 Platanus orientalis
CTCTCGTATTCCTTGAATTAGTTTCTAACTTCCAACACATTCATCTAACCTTGCACTGGAACCCTTTTTAAGAATCTTTAATACGTAAAAGACATTTATGCTGCTCAGTGAAAGCTTTCAGGAAGCACCCAAGTGATTGGGGAACCAATTTTTATAGTGAGTGAGAGAGAGAGAGAGAGAGGTTTGCTGAACTAGTGAATTTGGATTTGAACAACAAAGCAAAGTTGGAGAAACCGCTATATTTACTTAGAAAAATTAGAGACAGGATTGGGCTCTTCCATATACTCCGCAGGCCACCACTTAGTTGTTTAATATGGTTAAATGTTATGAAACCAAGATTAAAGTGATGATTATTTACTAGAAAAAGAAAATCAGATGATTTGGATCATTCAGCTTGTGTGGCCATATATGCCAAAAAAAAAAAGAGGCATACAAGCTCTAAAAAAAATTATGCATCAATAAATTTTTTTTGAAACATTTGTTTTCATCTTCTGTCATTTAGAATGGTCACTAGCTAATAACTTTTGGGGGAAAAAAGGAAGAGAGAGAGAGAGCTTAGGTATAATTTCTTCATTTTCTTCCTTTTCTTATTTGTAATTGTTGTCGTTATCGTTGATATAGTGAAAATGAGAGTTGAAATGGGAGGCTCCAGGTCGACAAAACCCTCTCTTTGGTCCATTTTTCAGTATATCTTGAATTCTTTTGTGTGTGTGTGTGTGTGTGTGTGTGTATCTTGGGTAGGAGGGGTTGATCCCTGTCCCCTAGTGCATTAGCACTCATGTGATGCCTAGGCCTGTCCCTTACCCAGTGCCCACCTAGATTCTGATGCAATCCTTAGGGGTCCCAGTCAGGGGAAGAGCTTTCCATCCAATGCTTTGATGACTCTGTATATGCATTATTTTACAATTAATAGTTTTATAATCTTTGATTTTTTTTGTTCTATTGACTTCTTTTCTTTTATGTAAATGTCTTGATTGTGTTGGTTTTTCGTTTTTACAGAAATTGAGATTGATCCTATCTGAGAAGAAATTTTGTTTAGCAATTCTTTTGTTTCACTAAACATAATTAAAATATCTAATCCCTTCTAACTACTTCTACTTCTTCATCTGCTCGTTAACTGAGCTAGGAAGCAGTTTGGCTACCTTGATTATTTGTTCTTACTACTGGTGTCGTTAAATAGGTCTCCCTAAAATACGCAAAGACTGGGTTGACAGGCGGGAAAAGTTGGGTGGGCCAAGATACACTCAGATGTTCTATGCCAAGCAGGGAATTATAACTGAAGAGATGTTATTCTGTGCCACTCGTGAGAGGCTGGACCCAGAATTCGTGAGATCAGAGGTTGCACGTGGCCGGGCAATCATCCCTTCCAACAAGAAGCACTTGGAGTTGGAGCCTATGCTAGTTGGAAGAAATTTCTTAGTCAAGGTTAATGCAAATATTGGAAATTCAGCTGTGTTGAGCTCCATTGAGGAAGAAGTGCAGAAACTTCAATGGGCAACAATGTGGGGTGCTGACACTGTTATGGATCTCTCTACTGGTCGTCACATCCATGAGACCCGTGAATGGATCCTACGTAATTCTGCTGTACCGGTTGGAACTGTACCCATCTACCAAGCACTTGAAAAAGTGAATGGAATTGCAGAGAATCTTAGTTGGGATGTATTCAGAGACACCCTTATCGAACAAGCTGAGCAGGGTGTGGATTACTTTACCATCCATGCTGGGGTTCTGCTTCGATACATCCCATTAACAGCAAAGCGCATGACAGGAATTGTTTCTCGTGGAGGATCCATACATGCAAAGTGGTGCTTGGCTTATCACAAGGAGAACTTTGCTTATGAGCACTGGGATGACATCCTCGACATTTGTAATCAGTATGATGTGGCACTATCGATTGGTGATGGGCTGAGGCCTGGTTCAATCTATGATGCCAATGACACTGCCCAGTTTGCGGAGCTTTTGACTCAAGGGGAGCTGACACGTAGGGCATGGGAAAAAGATGTTCAGGTAATGGCATTATGCTCTGCACTAACACTTATAAAGCTACACCCCATTAGACTGTCTTAATAAAAAATAAATTAAAAAAAAAAAAACTGTGTCTGAATGGACTCCACTAAAATGAACATGTATCACAAGGTTTTTTTTTTTTTAAATTTCTTTCCTTCTTTTCTTTTGAGGGTTCCAACTATAATTGATATAGTCTTTCTCATATATTTTGTCTTTCATGGTTTCTAAAAGAAAATTTTCGGTGACTATGTTGAATTTATCTGATTTCTTAACATAGAACAGGTCAGAAACTTCAACTATTATTACTTATCAAAATAATAAAAAAGTAAATCAAACTATTGTTGTTAAAATTTCTCAACAGCAGTACTTTCACTGAAACACGGCTTGAATTGTGTTCAGAATGAACATACCGCTTGCTAAGGTTATGATAATAGTAAGTTGTATCTCTAAAAAAGAGAGAACAAATAAAAGAAACCCTAGTAACCAGTAGGGCCAGCTGAGGTCATCTTAAAGAAACAGAACATTAATTCCCCAAAAGCATAATTCACATCATTGTTCCAAACTTTGCTAATATACCTGAATTTGAATTAGAAGCTCACCTGCATTACAAGTTTTATAAGTCCTAATCCAGCCTAAATTCAATGAATTACTTTTATTCAGTTATGACTTGATTGGAAATCACTGAACTTCTTAAGATTCTAATCATAAAAATAGAATTTCTAGAACTTCAAGGTTGTCTTTGCATGACCATGATTGCAAATTGTCTTCCCATTTTTATGATTACACTTAATCAAATCCAGAAACTTCCACAGTTCACTCTACAACCAAAATCAATGTAGAACAGGCCTGAATCTTCAATTAGTGTTGCTGAAAATTCTCAACATTGGCCATTTTTTATGGTCTGAATTGCACTCAGAAGGTAAAGCTGCCTGCCTGCTGGAGTTCAGGAACACAGTAAGTGGTGTTTAAATTAGAGAAAACAGAGAAAAGAAACTTAATAGGTTGAATGACCAGCTGAAACAGTAAAGAAAAAGAGAACTCTTTTACTATTTATTTTATTTTATTTTTTGGTAAGAAACTTTTCACACCACCATTTATACCTTTCTAAATGTCTTGAACTTGAAAAATAGAACAAAAAAATCAACCAGTTTGGACTATTAAGCCAACATAAAATCAGTCCAATAATTACCTTTTACAGGTTAGACTTAATTAGAAAACCCAACCTCCTAAGATACCTCTAATAGCAATAAAACTCCAAGACATTTACCTTAATGGTGGATGGACATTAGCTTTCATGGTGCCATAATGAGGCCCACTCATCCCCATTTACGATTGGGAAAATATTATTTAGCAGTGGTGTACATCCACCGGGTGCACCTTCTTGTACCAGCTCCTGCACAACAAGTGTGGATGTAATGCAGCTTTGGCCTCCATTTATTTTTACTCAGGTTTACTCTTTATGCTGAACAATATGGATCTGTAGTCGTTGCTATCTTTATAAACAATATATACACCTGGTCATTTCTGAGCTTTAGCATTTGAAGTACTTTACAGTTCTAAACAGACTCTTGCTTTTGATATATACCTTACTAGTATTGTTTTTATCTGTTTTAGGTGATGAATGAAGGACCTGGACATATTCCAATGCACAAAATCCCTGAAAACATGGAAAAGCAGCTCGAATGGTGCAATGAGGCCCCTTTCTATACACTTGGCCCATTAACAACTGATATTGCACCTGGATATGATCACATCACATCAGCCATTGGTGCTGCTAACATTGGGGCCCTTGGTACTGCACTTCTGTGTTATGTAACACCCAAGGAACACCTTGGGTTGCCAAATCGGGATGATGTGAAGGCCGGGGTTATAGCTTATAAAATAGCTGCTCATGCAGCTGATTTAGCCAAAGGTCATCCACATGCTCAAGCCTGGGATGATGCATTGAGCAAGGCAAGATTTGAATTTAGATGGCTGGATCAATTTGCTTTGTCACTGGATCCCATGACTGCCATGGCCTTTCATGATGAGTCCCTTCCATCTGATGGTGCCAAAGTTGCACATTTCTGCTCTATGTGTGGCCCCAAGTTCTGCTCGATGAAGATAACTGAGGATGTACGAAAGTATGCTGAAGAGCATGGTTATGGGAGTGCCGAGGAAGCTGTGCAACAAGGAATGGATGCAATGAGTGCTGAGTTTTTGGCTGCTAAAAAAACTGTGAGCGGAGAGCAACATGGTGAAGTTGGTGGAGAAATCTACCTACCTGCAAGTTACATTGCAGGCTCATCAGAGAGATGAAGGTCAGTGATTTTGGTGTAAAATATACCTTTCATAAATGATAATTACTTAGTTTATTATGTGAAAGCTTATTGCATTTACATCTTGATGACATGTAGTAGTTAGTTAACTACAATGTGTGAAAATTTTTGATATGCTTTATCACTCTGATGGGGATGGTAAATGCTGGAAACAATGATCAATAAATGATACACTGGCACTGGAGTATTGGTTTGTGAAAACCATTCTGTGGAATATGAATGTTGAATATTTTATAAGCAATGGTTTTGGGGTTCCCATCACATCAAATATGAGGAGGACAATTCTTGGCATGCTGTATGTGTTCTGTAATATCTGTAATTTGCAGTATTATCCATAAATAGAGTATAATTATTGGATTTAAATTTATTAAAAGATTTGTATCTTAGACCCGTGTTCTTGTTTGTGTATTTGTTTCTCAACAACTGTGACGGTCACGACCCTTGGGTCCTATCACTTGCTACTTGTATCTCTCTACTCTTAAGTCCTTAACATATGGCAGAAGCGAAGTGGGAAAGTCCCTTTCATGGGAACCAAATTATTGAGGGGGCTAACTCTGATGCTTTGATGAATTCATCATCTTACAGGGCACATAGACACATTCTCTTACACACACACACACACACACACACACCCAATCTCGCTTCTAAGTTATCCCCTCCTACCTTCTTCTTGACATTGTTGTTCTCCAAACTCTTCATACCTCCGCAATAAATTTTATGATGAAGCAAAGGATGAAATGCGATAATCTATATGTTTATGATCTTTGGAAAGTATTACCATCACATTATAATCTTAATTATATCTATAGTTTAACTTTTATTTGCTAATGATTTGTCTTTCTCTTGTAGAAGTATATTAATTCATGTATCTCCTAACACCTTGATGTTTTGGGAGAGTCGGTGAATTCAGTCTTAATAGGGTATTAGAGCCAAGCTAGGTTGTGAGTTCGAATCTGATGCAGTACAAAGGGGAAGATACCAAAAATTGATATCGAATAATTTTCCAATGCCTCAAATAATTTAAATAAAGGATGCAAAAGCAAAATAAATTAAGAATAGAATTTTATAACACAAATAGTCATGGAAATTTGGAAATCAGTAAATAGAGTCAGAGAAAAGGAGTTAGACTGAATTTGAAGTGAAAAGAAGAAGAAAATAAGCAAAGAGGACCCAAAAGGGTATTTCTGTAATTTTGGACATAAATTCCACAAATTACCAAAATGCCCTTCTGACGTGTCATAAAAATCTGAAATTTTTATGGTCGTTTCTGACTTGTTTCAGGATTCTACAGTTAAAATTTCATAAAATTCCGATAAGATTTGATGAGTCAAATCAAAGAATTTCAGAAAAATTAAGGTTCTTTAATGGATCTTTCAAGAGAAGGAAGAAGAAAGAAGAATACGATAGAAAGAATGAGAAGTATAGAAAGAAAAATAAAGTCAGGAAGAAACTATGAAAGAAAGAAAAAGAATAAAGATATACCTTGAAAGAGATAGAGAGCTTGTGGCTACACCTATGGAAGAAGAAGAGAGGGGGGAGCCTTGAGTGGCATCAACCCTTGGAAAAGGAGAACATGGCTACAGCTACAACTTGGAACACCCAAATCTTCAAAAAACTTGTTAATAATTCACTATCAAATTATAGGGGAGGGGTTGCCTTTAAATAGACTTACAAACTTAAGCAATGGAAAGCTTGCCAAAATTAGAAACGTCTTAAAATCCTAAACTTGCTAATCAAGTTTTCTAAAAACATACAACTTTCTAAAAAATTATTTTCTTAACAATTCAAACTTTGACTTTCTAAAAAACACTATTCTTATTTTTACTTACCACTCTTTAGTAATTTGGTCATAACTTTCCCAAATCACCTCGGATTTGCCCAATCTTGGTCTTATTAGAAAGGTAACTGAATAACCTATCTAATTATACCAAAATCAAGTCAAAATGACAAATTTTGACCTTTGAAAAAGTGGGGTAAACATAAAAAATGGGATTACTTTAAAAAAAACAACCAACATCTTAGCATTATTACATGGATACATAAATAAAGGTTACCCCCTATCTGATAGTGGATTATTTCCGCACCAAACTCCCGTGTTAGGGTAGCTGTGACATCTATCTTCCCTATGGAAGACTGAGGGTTGAATCCCTTTACTGGCAGTGCACAATTGAGTTGCCTGGTCTGGTTCTTCCCCCGGCTTGGTTCGGGTCCTACCATGTGTGGCTGTCAATATGATGTAAGCCCAAGTGGCCCGACCAAAAAAAATAAAACATGGCTATGAAGATGAAGAAACGCATCATTCAGGTGGAATCGAAAACTTTTGATGTTGGGATTGACTGGATTGGGAAGAAGAAGTTGCTGTCCCTTATGGAAAGAGGTCATGGCTTTCAAGTGCATATTTTTTTAGGGGCCCGATATGCCGGATGGTTGGGTGAATGTTTTAGAGAACCAGTAAGTTGGGCCTGCAGTAAACGCCTGATTTGAACAAAAAAGGATGGTACCAAGGTGATTCTATTTCGCAGGTTGACAAATTCAAAGGGGAGGTATGTTCTTATTTCTTTGTTGGATGAGTTGGGAAGAGGGAAATCTATTGCCATACCTGTAGGGGTAGGTGAATCAAGATGAAAAGCTATATGGGAAGGGATTTTGGAGGTTGGGGGTATGGAAGGGAGAGCTTCTCAAGTTCCAGGAAATGTTATAGCCACTGAGCCACGAAAGACACTGGGGATCTTGTCTAGTAGAATGCCATTAATAGGAGGCGAGATCATTATGGTATATGATAAGCTGGGAATCCAAACTTGCTATGGGAAGAAGTCATCGATGGGGTGTTGGGAGAATGCAATCATTTGTTGCAGAAAGAACACCCTAATGGATTGGGATGGGGTGTGTTCTCGCTTGGGAGAAGTTTTGAGTTTGGTCAGGCCCCTGGAGTGGTGACAGGTTGATCCCTATCGATGTGTGATGCTATCGGAAAATAAAGGGACAACTGAAAGAATGATTAATCTACGGAGGATGAAAATTGAGGGAAAGGAGTGGGTGGAATTTCATAGATGGGTGCTAGAAGTGTTGAAAGGTTGGTTGATTGAGAAACCCTGGAAGATTGCTGTCTAAGGACTTCCATTGCACTTATGGTTGATGGGATTCTTTAGGGCAATAGGGGGCTTGTGCGGGGGCTTCCTGAGGGTAGATGACGAAACGTGGAATTCCTTTGAGATAGCTAGAATTTGGAGTAGTGCGAGCAGCCTGGAGAAAATCCCACGGGTAATTTTCCTGTACGATAAGGGAAAGGAAATTCCCGTTGTATTTAGAGGTTGAGGAGTCAGAGAAGTTTCCAACTTGGCCGGTGGTAAGAAATCCGATAGGCGTGGGTGACAGTCAAAATGGAGCAAGGACGGCAGCCGTTGCTAATGTCAGACCACGTCCTGGCACGTCTTCCCACTTGATGGATGACATGGCTCAGGCGTCAGGGATTGGAGGAAATGCCGAGTTTCTGCAGGGAAATAAGGAGGTAGGAGGCGGAGGAAGGAATTTGGGGGGGGGTTGGTCGATCCTTAAGGCTATAAGGAATTCTAAGGAGAGGCAGGGCCTAGTTGTGAATAAAGAGGTTGTCTTGTGCGATAAGGAGAATCAAGGGGGGGGGGCACTTGCAAAGTTTGAAGGGTCGGCGGAAGGGGGTTGGAGAGATTTAGAAAAACAGGGGGAGGAAAATGTAAAGGAAATGGGTCCGGCTGCAATTTTTAAAAATCGGGAGGGTTTTTTTGATGAAGGTGAAGAGGCGGAGGGGCTTAAGCGTAAAGAGGGAGCATACATAGGTTCGGTTCGATTCACCTCCCATTTGTTTGAGTTGGGAGCCAAAAGAGGGATCGAGGAAGAAGCGGAACATGCCAGGGATCGACATCACCTCTCTCGCTTCCTTAGGTCATGTTTATGGGATTGTCAACACCTCTCTTGCTCTCTCAATTCATCTCTGTCGTACAGGGAGAGTATCCCTACTATGATATATAGGGAAGGTTTGCGTAGTTGCCAGGAGGAAGAATTGAATGGAGGTCTGGGGATAGAGGAGAAGGGCTTTTGGGATCTGCAAAATCTTGTTCTAATCCAGAGCAAGAGGTCTCAATGGTGTAAGGAGTTGGAAGTGGAGGGGAGACAGCTGGATACAGGGAACTGGGACATTACGTTGTGGGAAGGAGACCTGACAGAGCAGAGACTTACGCTGTCGGAAGAATGGGTTAACCGAGTGGTGGACCGGATATTACATCCAATGGGAAGATGGGAGGAAGGGGGGTAGCAGCTCATTTTTTCCTGGCTGTTATGGGGCTTCTGAATCTGATTGGAATGGTGGTGAATGGGGCATTCCCTTATAGGTTAGTCACCAGGGGGTAGGGCACAAGTGGGACTCAGGACTGATTGCAGGACATGGGGACACAGTTTGTGGTGGGAGGTATATGGGAGAGGTTGCCTAGGGGACGAATGGGAGTTTCTAAAGATCAGTAGGTGAATCAATGAAATTAATCCATGGGCAACAATTGGCTCTAGTTCCTTGGTTTGAACAGATGCTCGAGGACACCCTAATTGCGTCTGTGTTAGATTGGGTGCTGAAGACGATTGAATAGGTTAGTGAAGTTTTGGGTTTATCTTTTCAGGGGCTGGAACACATGACTTGGGAGTTGTTCGCAGAGTTGGAGAAACGAGTTGTTACAAATCAGGGGCAAGCCAGGGATAGGGGCATAAAGGAAAAGGTCAAGACATCTAGGGAGCTGAAGAGGCTGGCATGGGGCTTATCATATAACAATGGGGGATCTAGGGAAGGTGAGGGATCAGGCAGGAGGAATAGAGGGCCAAAAATTAGTGATCGATGAAGTGCTGAATTATGTCATGGAATGTTAGGGGCCTGAGAAGTGCAGAGAGGAAAATATTAGTGAAAGAATTAGTATGCAGATATAAATTAGATGTGGTGATCCTTTAGGAAACTAAGATGGAGACCATAGAGGAGGACGCTGTGAGGAGTTTATGTAATTTCATAAAGCTGGATTGGAAAGTGTTGCCTTCGGTAGGGGCAGCTGGGAGGGTGTTAATGTTCTGGAACACAGAGGTTGTGAAGCACGATGAGTACTGGGTGGATAGTTACTCTGTTTCGATTGTAGCTATTATTTCGGGAGAAAATCAGAAGTCGGTCCTAACAGGAGTGTATGAATCTTCGTCGGGTGACAGGTTGGGAGAGTTCATTGAAGAGTTGACTTTGATTAGAAGCCGGAGGGATTTTCCTTGGTGTATTGGGGGGGACTTTAATGAGGTGTTGCACATTGACGAAAGGAATCGGGCTACTAGAAGTACGAGGGGAATGAATATGTTTGGTGAGTTCGTTGATGAGCATGAAGTAATTAATATTCCAATAACAGGGGCTAGATTTACATGGTCGAATTCCCAAAAGAGGACTTCCCTTAGCAAATTAGATAGATTCCTTATAACGGTAGAATGAGATGAATATTTCTCTTCGGTATTGGTTCATACGTTGCCCAGGGTGGGGTCCGATCATTCTCCCATTGTTTTGGAAGGCGAATACAATAATAATTCTGGTCCTCGCCCTTTCAAATTTTAGAACATGTGGCTTCTTCATACGGGGTTTGTAGACTTGATCAAGAGTTGGTGGGAGGATGTGGAAGTCCAAGGTCCACCAGGTCAGAGATTTAGGTTGAAATTAAAACATATTAGGGACCGTTTGAGGGTTTGGAACAAGGAGGTGTTTGGGGAGATAGAGCAGAAGAAGACGTCTTGCATGTATGATATTTTAAGTTGGGATAGGAAGGAGGGGGAGGAGGGTCTGGATTTAGGAGAACAGGCAGCTCGCAAGGTTTCCCAGAGGGAGTTAGAGAGGATCCTGGAAATGGAAGAGATCATGTGGCGCTAAAAATCTCGAGTGCAGTGGTTAAAAGAAGGTGACCAAAATACCAAGTTTTTCCACAAGATGACATTGATAAGAAGATCGATCAATTATATTCACAATCTTCGAATTGAGGGTGAGCGGGTTGAGAATGAAGTAGAGATTTAGAATCACATGGAGGCTTATTTCAAAACTTTGTTTAGGGAGGATAGGCCTTCAAGGTCAAAGGTAGATGGTTTGTGTTTACCCACTTTGGGGGAAGGTCAGGCGGAATGGTTGGAAAGACCGTTTGAGGTGGATGAAGTTAACAGAGTAGTTTAGTGTCTTGATGGGGATAAGGCGCTGGGCCCAGATGGCTTTACCATTGTGTTCTACAAGGCTTGCTGGGACATAATAAAGGAAGACCTGATGCTGGTTTTTAATGATTTCCATGAGAAATGCTTTTTGGACAAGGGAAACAATGCCACCTATATTGCTCTTATTCCTAAAAGGGAGGGTGCGGATCAGCTATCAGATTTTAGGCCTGTGAATTTGGTGGGCAGTACATATAAAATCCTGTCTAAATGCCTAGCTCTTCGACTCAAGGAGGTTCTTCCAGGTATCATATCCAAGGAATATGGAGCTTTTCTTCAAGGGAGGTCCATGGTTGATGGGGTGCTTTATGCTAATGAATGTATTGATGCTAAGATTCATGAGGGTTAACCCGGGATGATATGTAAGTTGAATATGAAGAAAGCATACGATCATGTCGATTGGAATTTTCTAATGTACGTGATGAGTAGTGGTTTTAGGGTGAAATGGAGGAATTGGATTTGGAGGTGTATTAGTTTGACTTCGTTCTCTGTGCTATACAAGGGGGTTCCAAAAGGGAACTTGGGATGTAGTAGAGGAATTCATCAGGGTGATCCTCTATCTCTGTTGTTATTCCTTTTGGTGGCAGGAGTGTTAGGAGGTTTGCTTAAGAGGGCAGCGGAGGTGGGCATGTATGAGGGGTTCTCTATGGGAGGTAGGGGGCTGGTGATTTCTCATTTGCAATTTGCTGATGACACCATCATTTTCTGTGATAATTCCCAAAGGCAGGTCAAGATGTTGAGATGTGTTCTGCAATGTTTTGCGGCAGTTTCAGGTCTTCGGCTCAATTTTGGGAAAAGTACCTTAATTGCTATAAGTGAGGTCCCTAATTTGGATCAGTTGGCTGCCGACTTGGAGTGTAGGAAGGGAAAGCTTCCGTCCACCTACTTCGGGCTCTCGTTGGAGGCGTCATATAAGCAGAAGGAGGTTTGGTTTCCATTGGTTGATAGGATGAAGAGAAAGTTAAGTGGTTGGAAGACTCGTTATTTGTTAAATGGAGGCAGACTCACCTTGATAAAAATTTCACTAGCTAGTATTCCAAGTCACTTCTTATCTATCCTGGTGTTGCCCAAGTCGATTGGTAACTCCCTGGAGAAGATTTAGAGAGATTTTCTTTGGCGAAAAGGGGACAACGGGAGGGGTATGCATTTGGTGTCATGGGAGGGGGTCTGTACTCCTAATGATAAAGGCGGGACTGGCTTAAGAATATTGGAATCCATGAACAAGGCACTTTTATGTAAATGAATGTGGAGATTTCGAGTCAGGGAGCTTATGGAGGCAGGTTGTGGCTGAGAAGTTTGGGATAGTTGACATGTGGAACATCATGGTTCCAAGAGGTCCTTTTGGGTGTAGCCCTTGGAGAGGCATAGTGTAGTATGCATCTATATTTAGGGAGGGGTTGGTCTTTGTGGTGGGTAATGGGAGACGAGTGAAGTTTTGGGAGGATCATTGGTGTGGGAAGAGGTCGTTGAGACAGGACTTCCCGGACGTATGTGATTGGGCGGTAGAGCCAATGTCCTTAGTGGCGGCTAATTTTTCCATTCATGGTAAGGAGATTGTGTGGAATCCGACTCTTAAAAGGATTTTGTTTGATTGGGAAGTTCCTAGAGTAATGGACTTGCTTACTCGATTACAGTTTGTATGGATTGATCTGGAGCAGGAAGATAGGTGGGTTTGGAAGGCTTCTGTGGATGGAGGATTCTCAGTTAAATCTTGCTATGGGAATTTAGTAAAGACAGTTCATTTGGATGGCCCTTAGAAGGAAGTTTGGAACCACAGGGTACCTACTAAGATCCAATTTTTCATGTGGACAGTGGTCTTGGGGAAGATATCAACCACGAAAGTTCTTTGGAGAAAAGGTTTTATCTGCCTAGCGTCTGTCTTCTTTGCTACCAGGATACGGAGATGGTTCCCCATCTCATTGTCCATTCTCATAGGACATTTGGTGTGGCATCTCGAGAGACTTTGGCTTGACTTTTGTTGTCCCAGAGAATCTTGGAAGTCTTTTATTTGGATGGAGAACATCAGCGACGAGCTCTTTTGGCAAGAGGTTGTAGAGATTGGTGCCAACTGCGGTGTGTTGGGCGATTTGGATGAAAATGAATAACCGAGTTTTTAGAGGGAAGTCAGAGTCGGCGTGGAGGGTTTATAAAAAAGTCAAGGATTTTATCTTGTTATGGGCGAGGAGGTGTAAAGGCTATGAGGGGATTCCTCATGGGGACCTCATTAAAAATTGGGTCAGTATTATTGGCTTATCTTGAGGAGTGAGGTTTTCTTTTCTTTGTGGTTTTCCTTTTCCTCCTCTTCTTTTGATGGAGATTTCTCGTCCCCTCTGGGTTGTTTTTTTTTTCTTTCTCTTTTCAATAAAATATTTTTTTCCTATAAAAAAAAGGTTACCCCCCTATGAGACCCTTATTAAACCATATAACATTGCATCTTCCATAAATCGCTCAATGCGTGGATCCCACATTGTTCCCATGTTCTCATCAAACCCCGCTTGTTAAAAAAACTCGACCTTGAGTTTTATAAAAAGAAATAATTAGCATGATGTGAGAACTCGCACCAATCAACTGTGAACTGTATCTTTCAACTATTAAGTTGTGATGTAAACCTATCTTGCAAGTGTCTGATACAAGAAAACTTCAGAATAAGTAACTAATTCCTGATAAACAATTGATAAAGGAAACACCTCATCGTACTCATTTTGCCGAACATGCACTGAAAAAGCAATTCCGAGAACCATTACAAAGTCAAAAACTGGTGTAGCAGTGAAAATGGACTGAATCTCACTATGAACTGGACCTGAAACATCATCATCAGGTGGTTGGTCACAAACTGGGACAGCAAAGAAGCACTCATCTATAGACCCTAGTAGGTCATCAAACTGATCATCACTAGTCATATCAGCCTCTTCCGCACTAGTGGCCTCATCTGTGGTTGTTGCTTTACTTTTCTGAACTTCCACCTCAAACTTTTCTTCCACATTTATTGGTTCAACTTCATGTTCCATAATAGTAGGCTTGGAGTCAACAATTTCCGCAACATGATCCTCACCCTCCTCATTAGTTGCAGACTTGCCTTCTTCATTAGATAGCTTTGGTTTGAACAATGTTTGATCTGGAGGTTCATTGGATTTTATTTTAAACTTTTAATTGCATCAAAGCTCTTTTTCAGTCTTCTTATTTGTGGAATTCTGAACACTTTTAATTACAATTAATGACACCTTAGCAGGCTTGAGTCATAGACGATACCATACATCATGGTTATAGAGTCGCAACACTTGGGTCTCCTTATTAAAAGTAATTTTTCTCTCTTTAATCCATTGTTTGCCTAAAATCATTGGTGTATCAGTTAAGGGAAAATCATACACTAGACATTTAGTACCATTGAAGTAGTCTCTTCCGCGATGGAATTGAATATTAACAACACGATCTTTAACATATCCACAATATATTTGATTTTTCAAATATTGTAGGAGCTCTTCAATAAAAGATGTAGAAATAAGGTTTTGATCACTCCATCCACTAATTGCTATTTTAGTTGTCTTCTAGGAAGAAAAAATGAACTCAATGTTTACTAGAAGAATCATCCCATCTCTTTAGGGATTCCATAACTTTCAGGGTCTAATTCCAAAAGTTTCAGAGTTTAGCCCTAAAGTTTCAAGGTTTAGCCCAAAACTAGGAAAACAATAAACCAACAATTCTGTCTCACATATAGCTTTTGTTTTAGGGTCCTTTCCAAAATTTCAGGGTTTAGGCCATTCAGAGATACCTCATCAAGTGGAAAGACCGTCCAGAAATCGACAACACATGGTTGACAGAGAACAAGTTACAACTGATTGACCCTGACATTCTGAAGTAGTACCGTAGTTGTTTATTGTTAGAGACAACTCTTTCCTAGGGGGGAAGAGTTGATGAAGACATCAGGTTTCGGGGTACTTTTTAGACCTACCAGAGGCATCGTAGGAGAGATGGGCCAATGCTATGGTTCGAGTAGGGAGCCTACATGATGTTTCAGGGCCCCGAAGATTTTTTTATTCATGTAAGGGTATTTTGGTCCAAGGGAAGCCTACCTCTTCTTCTCATGCAGTGAAATAAAAGTTTTAATGGTGTTTTCTCCCTCTCTCTCTTGGTTTGGCTAAAATTTGAAAACCCTAGAAAGGGACTTGGGTCTTCCCAAGTTTAACAGTGGAGGTGGAGACTAGCCCATTGCCGTTGGGTTAAAAGGCTTCTCTATCTCTTTCTCTTCTCAATTTTATTATTTGTGCAAGTTCTCCATATGCTGCAAAATTTTTCACTCTTCATAAGATTGCTCACAAATTGCAAGAGAGGGGTTTTTTGATTGAATTGAAGCATCTAGGAGGTTGGCTAGGCCTGGGCGACACCTATGGGATTGGCAAACACCAACAAATTCTGATCCTAAGAAATCTCCTAGGTTGGGGCGACACTGCTAGATTTTCTGGGCAATTTTCGTGCCTTACTTTTTGGCTCTTATTTGAAGGCTTTTCTCATAGTTTTTGGTAAAGACTCTTGCTGGGCATAACAAGGATTGCAGTTGCTTCAAAAATTTGGTATTTGACTTCGCTTTTAATCCTCTTTTGATCCCTACTTTGAGTAGTTTCAAGTGGTTGTTGTGGTATAATCGTGGACTGCTAGAGCTAATTTTTTAGGTGTTTTCCAACACCTACAGCTTTATTTTGAAGCCCTAATAAAACCCTAGCATGACCTCTTTTGATCCCTCACAAAGCCCCATGCGTTAGCTTACTTATTCTCATTATTTGATACCCTTTAATTTCCTAGCACACTAAGTATTTGATAAAATTCCCACATAGCTTGCTTGCTGGAATTTCTGTTTGGGCAGCACCTATAAACTTTCCAACCCTTTGGAAATAACCTATTGACTCTCTAAAGTGTTTAGCTTCAATACCTTTGTTATATTCTTACTTTTGTTCATCAATTCTATTGTTTAGACACTTTTATACACCTAGAATTTGTGGACAGCAAACATTTCTTTAGCTTTTTCTAATTTAGTTGGATACTTGGACATGTTAATTAGGTTCCAATTATGCCTTTTACTTTGTTTACCCTAATTTCTTTATTGCACATCTAGTTTAACTGAAAAACTACCTAATTTGCTAATAGGAATTTAGGTTATAGTGCTACATTGCTTATACGATTTTATGTTTAATCTCCTTTAGCACACACATCACCTACCTACATGCATGCTGCATCAAAGAGTCTATTTAACACTTTTTGAACCATTGCCTTTTCACATGGGTGGTGTGGTTCTAGATGTTTAAGAGATTTGGTGATGCCCTGGATGTCTCATTTTCACTTGGAAAACTTGCTTTTTGGATGGAGGACAACAACCTTTAGTGCGAAGGGGAAGATGATTTGGCGGTCAGTGCTAGCTGGGTGTGTTGGTCAAAATGGTTTGAACACAATAATTGAGTGCTCAAAGATACATTGGAACCTTCCTTGAAAGTGTATAAGAGAGCTAAGGACTGAATTATGTTTTGGGCTATAAGATGTGAGCGATGTGAAAATATTGGGAATGGGACTCTTCAAATGGATTGGAACTCTATAATAGGGTTGCCAGTGTTAGTGATTAGTTGTTGTGGGGCTGAAATGCTGCCATGTATGTATAATTTGGGTGTTAATCTTGTTTTTCTTGCTTCTTTATAGTGGTGGAACTTTTGTCCCCCATTTTTCAGATTTATTTTATGTACTTTTTTTTTTCTCATCCCCCCCCCCCAAAAAAAAAAAAAAAAAAGATAGTATGAGTGAATGAGATGCAATGAAGAGGAACCCTAGTCC
>JAOXJP010000003.1:4212691-4222932 GCA_025762735.1 Platanus orientalis
AGTGCCCCCCAAAAAGTGCAAATCACTTTTTGGTACTGATGTGTCAGCCCCTCTGGTGCCGTTTTCATGGTTCTCACGAGATTCGTTCCACATAATCCAAGCCCGTTTTGTCCAGTTTGAAGCGGGTGAAGACATGTAGCATGAGAAATAGGTAAAATGAGAATTTAAGAATATATTTTTAAAACCCTAAAATGCCCTCTCTCATGATTAGATTTTGTGTTTTGATACGGGATTCTTCTATGCTCAAACACCAGCACCGGCACCGGGAGAGATATCTTCTTCATTAATGTTATCAAACCAAGTCTCCTAAAACATCTAAGTTCCTTCAATGGAGATTCTGAGAGGTACATGTTTTCTCTCTTCATCCTCAAGCACAGCCGAATTTCTCGTTTTTTCTCCTCGTCACCATCTCGTTCCCTTCCACTTTTACCATCTGATCAACCCCCCGAACAAAACCCCAATCTCATATGTTGTTTTGATTCTCAGAGAGCAACGATCAAAGAGTTCATGGAATTTGATGAAATCCCTCTACCCTGATGGCTTTCCTTGACAGATGTTTCTCAACTTACCCTCCATCTTAGAAACAATCCTCATCTTAACCTCCCCTTCTTTTGAAGGCCAAAGAAAGAAGTCCCCTTGCACCCACTATCTCCTCTCGTACTCATCATCATTCACATCCTAATTCGTTGGTCAGTTTCCCGGTAAAGAAGATGATGTAGGCTTTTGCAATTTATAAGCAGACTTTTGGGTTTAATGAAGAAAATGAGGGTAAAACAAAGCTTACGGTTTCACCCTCTTCCAATGAAGATTTTAGAATGGCTTGGTATTTTACAAATGGAGATTCTTAGAAAGGAAGGATTACAATTTCTCCCCTTTCCAATGGAGATTTTACTTAGAAACAAGGGTTAGCCCCCTGGATTGGTTCTTTTCTATCCAGCCAACAAGAGATGGTCCCAACTCCCTTCCACCGTCCTTGCACGGTTGCACCTGAGCACAGCTATTGAAAAGAGCTTAGCATAGGTAGATAGCAGAAATAAACTCGAATCCAATCCCGTAATATTAATCCAAAAGTTTCCCCTTCTTTACGTCTTAGGTCATTTTGACTTGAGAGCCTTTTCAACCAGATTGACGAGCCCCCTTTTGTCATTTTCACCTTCAAGTTGGGTTAAAAACAATCATCAAACAGCAGCAAGCAGCAAATGGGTGAGGCTAGTGGCACCCCCAAAAATCTGTACTGCACTTTCAATTTTTTATTTATTTTTACCCCCCCTCAAAACACCCCTCCTCCCTCTCTCTCTCTCCCCGGCGCACATCTCTCTCTCCTTTTTTTTTATTTTTTGGTGTAGGCATTCGAAGGTTTAGGTTCGGATAGGGCCTTGGACGGACGTGAAGATCCGAACGAGCAAGCCGCCTATTCGGACCTTCATGTCCGGGCAAGGGGGCCCTTGTTTGAGCCCAAACCTCCGAATGCCCTGCCAAAAAAACAAAAAACAAAACGGGGAGGAAGGGAGAAGGAAAGAGAGATAGAAGAGGAGGGAGAGGGAGAAGGAAGGAGAGGAGAGAGAGGGAGGGAGGGAGAGAGAAAGAATACTAGAAGAGAGAAGGAAAGAGAAAGAGGAAGAGAGAGAGAGAGATACGTTGGGGTGAGGAAGGAGGGGTAATTTGGGGAAGGGGTAAAAAATTAAATAAAAAATGAGGGGTGTGGTAAAGATTTTTGAGGGTGCCAATAGACCTTTCTGCAGCAAAATCATGTTGAGAGATCCCTAGTGAGGCATTTTCAAGAAGGGTTGTTTCTCCCCTAAGTCGTTATATATGGAGTTAGTTTTTTTTTTTTTTTTTGGTAAATGTAAATGCAGTTAGTTAATCATAGATCTTTGTTGTTTCTCCACAAGGGTATTTGGATTCCCGGTATTTCGTAAAATATTCGGTTTTTTTATATGAAATGTTTATTTAGATAAAATTCTCACCCTTGTTAAGAGATGTATCATTTGCTGGAAGGAAGAATCGGTCAATCTGCTGCTTGTTAACTGTCAGTGGCTTACATGATTTGAGACTTCTCTCTCATCTCCACATCACATGGGTCTTTCCCTTCCACTTTAGCAAATTGATTTCGGGTACGTGGATTCCTGACATGCGAGGTTTCCCTACTTCTATTTGGCCTTCCCTTTCAGGGCCATCTGTTAGAGCCTCGGGAAGGAGTAGAATCGGACAAGAGGAGTCTCGAGGAGATTTATTTATCCAAGTCTTATTTGGCATTCCCTTCCTATTTATCCATGCCTTATTTGGCATTCCCTCCCTATGGTCTTATTTGACTGGGTGTCGATTAGGCAGGATTTTGAGGAGTGGTATTCTTTTTGTTGTGAGGTGTTGCAAGTTTTGGTTTACTTGGTGGTTGCTTTGTCTTTTCTTGTTTCTGTTTTTTGTTTTTTTTTTCTTCCTGTGTTGTTCACGTCTGGGTGATGTTTTCTGTCTTTATGTTTCTGTCAATAAATTTTGCCTGTTAATCACTCAAAACAAAAAAAAAAAAGCAGCAAAATTAAGGCAGGATATATCATGTTGTCAAACCAACTCGGGATAAAATACTTGCAAGAAAAATAAGGTTCATAAAAATATCAAAACAAATCAAGGGGCTGATGGATCTCAGGTTAGATCCATGTCAATTCTAGTCCCACTCATAATACAAAATTCTCACAGGCTGATAGCCAACAAAGGAATTATAGTTGGCACACTACCCAAGAAAATCAAAGCGTGGTAAAATCCCATTTTTAGCTCCCCGCTGCAGCTGGTATAGTCGCTGGCTTTGCATCTTCAGCTTTCTCATGTTCTTTGTTGAGCATCTGAAATCAAAAAATCCCCAAATTTGAAATCATCAGACGCTACTGGTATCAAGATATTATGTTTGAATATCACAGAAAGAGAACCTTGGATGAACGAATGTTTGAATCTATCAATATTCCTGTTTGGAGAGGAGTGTCGTAGCCCCTGGTTAATAATTGGTAAAGTACATCTTAAAGTTGGTTCTGAAAATGGTTTGAAATTATTACTCCCGTAGCAAAATATAGTAGTAACAAGTCAATTTACCATCAGGGCTATAACATTGTCCTTCCTCTTGACTGAAAAACGTGTAGTACTTGTGAAGTACTAAAGATACTGACATTTGTCTATAAATTGAGCCCAAAATTCATGTTGCAAGGTCAACGGCTCAACAAGCTAACGGAGAATCATGAATCAGAAAAATTAAAAAAAAATCATCTCAGGAGAGACCATATCACCTTGTTGTTGATCAGGTTATGGAGAGCGATTACACTCCGGATGAGGGAAGAAAGATAAATAACCAACATCATATCATTTGTTTTCACTGCAAATAGAGAGGTCAAGATAGATCAAAGATCCAAAGGTTACCAACTAGGGCTGCCAAAAGTACAAGTTACAGAGCAAAGCAGACTTCAATGTCTAGCTTTCTTTACCTGCAAAAGCCTTGATCAACTCAGCCACATTGAGATTTGGAAGTAGGTTGAATACATCCTACAAGGAAGAAATTTGATAAGAATTTGAACATAAAATCCAGAATCAAACATTGTAACGGAAAGCTCAACATCTGACAAAAAAAGTACCACAATAAAAAACAAAGAAATATTATCAAGCATCATAAGAGTGGCAGGGTGTGAGACATTTCTTTAAACACAGTGTAAAAGAACAAATGGGGTCAGGTGGTTGAAGATATGACAACATATACAGAAGAATAAACAAACAAAACATTGTCCTTAGAACCAAGAGAACATATATGATGGACAACGAACCCCACAATAAATTACAAAAACATAACATTTCTCATACCTTAGGTCCTTCATCCTCTATGGACCACAAGACCATACAATACGTAGCTTATCAACTCATTAACACAGACTACGTGCTACCACCTTGATAGAGGATAAGACAACTGACCGATTGAATGATCTAAATCCTTTGATATGCGGCTGAAGCTTTTGCCTAGCCAGGCAAAGCATGATTAACAAGTCAAAGAAGAAGAGGTACAGCTCAATAGACTAGGAAAACAGCACAGATTCCTGACTTCTGTTGTATGCCTCGTCTAAGAGGTAACCCACCCTCTGTATGGTCTGGATCTGAAAAATTGGTGGCCCACAACCTGACTCTTGGTTTTGGGTTACAACATAATGGATCTCATCATAAAAAAAGAAGAAGAAGATGGATGATGGATTTCAGGTCAATCATTGCTTCTCTCAATTGCTTTTGCATATAAAAGAAAATCCCCTCTCAAGAAAGAAAGAAGGGAAAAGTGACTGTTGCATCAGTTCTGGCAGACACAACCATGGCTGCATGCTTCTACTAAAGGGGTTGTTGCATCCATTGGGAGTTTGCAATTACAATGTGCCATGGGTTATTCTATAGTTTCTTTTCTACAGCATTAGCGCAATTAATAGGTATTTTTCAAAGATAAAAATGATTTCACTAATAAGCACTAGATTATATAGTAACCCATGGCTCCATTAATGTAGGGGCATTTTCACACTGGGCTCGAGTGGGGCAGCCTATGGGAGACGGGGGCACTCATGTGAGGTGGGACTCATGAAAGATGGGGCCCATGAAAGAGGGTTCGGGTGAAGGCTTGGACTAACCTAGGCTATAAGATAAAGGGACTGATTTGTCTCCCTCTATTAATTCAAGCTTTTAGAGTAAGTGGTTAGTCTTCCTGCATCAAAGTGGTATTAGAACAGGAAGTCTTGTGCTCGAAACTCCTCACTAGGGTGATTAATGCAGGAGCATTTTCACACTGGGCTCAAGTGGGACAACCAATTGGAGATAGAAGCACACTCGAGGTGGGGCGACCCGTGTGAGGTGGGACCACAAAGGAGGGGTTCGGCCAAGGGCCTGGCCTAGCCTAGGCTATAAGATAAAGGGATTGATTCGCCTCCCTCTATTAGTTCAAGCTTTTAGAGGAGGTGGTAAATCGTCCTACATCACCTATTAATGTTTCATAGTTAACTCAATTGAACCCAAAGACAAAAGCACTTTATTATTCCTTTTCCTTGTCTAGTACGAAAACGTTATTGTCAGTGATTAGTAGGTGTGTGGTAAAGACAAGTTTGACCCAGGGTTGTAGTATCAACACCCAACAACTTTACTAACCCAACAAGCTAGCATCCTCGATAATTTTTTAATCCTTTCATTCTTCAGAGAAATAGAAATCCACATAAGGTTGTCAACAAATACCATATCAGTGGACCAGAAACATAATAGATATGGACTAACTACTCATTCAAATGGCTATTAAAACCTCAACTGATCTACTTTTTAGTCTCAACTATTTTGCGAAATTAGAGCAGAAAAAAAGGGAATGCTAGACAGCTTTAGCTTGCTCTAGATTCAGTTGCACCACTTCCAAAAGACCCACACCTCTGACACACGTGCAAACAGGTTTTCAAGAAAATTGCTGAAGCTTAACCAAGCACCTAAAAATTGCCAACAAAGAGGTATAATTTTCGTTTTTTTAGCAATAAGAGGAAATTTTTATAGAAAGAAAGAACACCACAAAGAGGAATTCTCCGGGAAAGTGAACTCAACGAAAACAAGAAAAAAACAAGGAGAGAGAACACAAGCAAAAACAAGGCAGCCCACCCACAAAAACTAAATAATATCTCTAGAGGCAAACCCATCCCAGAAGATGGCCCAATCCTCCCCATCAAAGCCCAGAAAGATAGCTGTCCACTCTTTTAGCAAATAGAAGGTCCTAAGGCACATGAGATCAGCAGATACGAAAGAATCCTCAAAGGTACGCTTATTCCTCTCATTCCAAACAATCCAGTAGATGACCCTCGGAAGGTAACTTCAAATCACTTTAGTGACACTTCTTACAGCCTTCGACTGCTAGCCACACAGAAAGTCGCTACAGCTACTTGGGAAAACCCAAAAGATGTTTAGGGCTTAAGGCTCGAGAGGAGGTCAATCCAAGACGCCCTAGGAGGTCAAACTCATATTAGGCCTAATCTCCCCTACGACGCCCCATGAGGTCAATCCAATAAACAACCTACAAGACATTGAGATTTCTATGCAGTCTAAGGCACAAACACCACCCCCTCACTATCAAAGTTGTCCACAACCCAACTACGCGGATTGATGGCCAAGGAGAATAAGGTTGGGTAATCCACTTTGAGGGGACAGTCGTCACACAAACAATCTTCCCAGAATTTAATTTCCTCCCCTGAACCCATTTGAAACTCATGAATTGCTCAAACTTATCATTGTCTTGGGTAATTGATTTCCAAATGCACACTCAATTTGTCCCTCTAGCTAGCCCCGGATCCCAAACTGAGTTACTGTTGAACCTAGCGATGACCACTTTCCTCCAAAGACTATTCCACTCGATCCAAAACCTCCACAATATTTTCCCACGAAAAGCCTGATTATGGGTTTTAATATTCCTGATGCCGAGGCCCCATTTTCCAATGGGAGGACAAACCATCTCCCAATCCACAAGATGGAAGCGCCTATGCTCCACCAAATCATTCCAAAGAAAATTCCTAATAGAAGCTTCCATCTTGTTAGCCACAAACACAAGGATCTTGAGGATGGAGAGATAATAGTTCGGAATCAAAGCTAGAGTACTCTTGATCATGGTGAACCTCCCCACTTTAGAAAGAAAAGGGACCTTCCCAGAATCAAGTATTTTAATAAGGCAATCCACAATCGGCTTCCAAACCAATTTAGACTTGAACCTTGCTCCCGCTATATTCCTAGTTGCTAATGTAATCTTGTTCTTATTTTTGGCTTGCATTTGCAACTTCTGGGTTGTATTGTACCCTTAGTTTTTTCCCTTTTTTAATAAATATAGATCGTTATTCATAAAAAAATTAAAAAAAAAATCATTGCAGTGAGGGAAGAGGAGGTTGAGCATATAATGGGTGAGTGATGTAGGATGGCTTATAAAGCTGTTGATTCATGTGGGTAATGGGCCCACAATAAAATTTAAACAACCTCTGAAGGGCTGTTGCACTACAAAGTTCAGTAAAACCTTCCCAATAAGTAGCCAAATACAAATTTGAATCAAATTCAAAAAATCAGTTTAATCTATCAACAGTAAACACAAATAGGGCTATTGGAGTAACCCCAAATTCAACAGGGAATCAATCAATGTGTGGCACTTTTATCTGAGGTAGGACTGATTAACACAAGACTACCCACTAAGTGAGTTGGGAAAAATCGGTGTAGTGAGGGAAGAGGAGGGTTGGGCCTTAAATGGATGAGTGGTGCAGGTTGGCTTATAAAGTTGTTTAGGGTTCATGCGGGTAATGGACCCACAATAAAATTTAAAAAACTTCTGAAGGGCTGCTACGCTACAAAGTTCAGTAGAACCTTCCCAACAGGTGGCCAAATTCAGATTTAAAAAAAGTTCAGAAAACTAGTTTAATCTATCAACAATAAACACAATTAGGGCTATTAGAGTAACCCCAAATTAAACAGGGAATCAATCAATGACTAAACTTATTGCCCACCAAAATTCAGTTCCAAATAATATCTCTAAAATCTAATCCCCTAAACATAGGTAGAACACATTGTTGTTTAATGCAGGAAACCACAAAGCAGAATCAAATAATCATATAAAAGCACCAATCACTAGACTGTATGTCTGTAGATGATGAAATTACAGCCACACTTCCACTATAAAATTCCACAGCTCCAACAATATTCTTCGTGGATTAACAGATGATTAGTAAACAAATAAGAAAAAAAAAAAGGAGGAAGAATCATCACCAACAACTAGTAGGGTGATGAAGACATGGAAGGCTAGGTGGGACCCACACATGGGTCAATTTGTAAAGAATATGGAAGTCTACAGGGTTTGCCTCATAAGAAGTTTTGCTTCAATTCGAGCAAAATTGGAGCTATTTTGAGACACTTTCTATTTTGGAGACATGTGGGGCCCACTTTCCCATGATTGTGGGACCACATATAGACACCTTTCAACACAAGACATGTGGTTTTACTTTATTTCAGATCATAGAACTTGATCTTTTGTTTTAGGAGTTTATTTTTATGTTTTTTGAATTTTTGGCCCATAAGGGCATATTTGTAATTTTGCAGGCTTCTGTGCAAAATCAAAAAATAGTTAGGTGTTTATTGTTGGTCGGACAGTGCTTGTTGCACGGGTAGGAAACTTTATTTCAGTTTTGTTTCTTTTCTTTTCTTTTCTTTAAGAGTTAGTTTCCTAAATAGGAAACTCTTACATATTTAGAAATCAGATTTTATATATATGTATATATATATATGGCACAAGTGGTTGACCAGACCTAATTACTCCAGAAAAAAAATATCCAGTTTGCAAATATTTGCTTCTCTACCAGCCTATTGCCTCTTCACAAGGGTGCCTGGGTTTATCTCCTAACTACCTTACCAAGAGTTTGGGTTGGTGATTTCCACCAAGGTAAGTGATCTCCTTTATCATCTTCTTCTTTCCCCCTTCTCTTTTTTTTTTGGTTTACTTAATCCCCCACATTCTCCCACAGCTCCCCATCATCTCTCTTTGCATCTAAACCACCTCATACAAGCCCTACACCATCTCCATTGTTTCCAAACCAAAACCACCCTTCCCTCTTAGTTTTTACATCACACGGCTGCTACACCTCATCCTAAACCCTGAAGAAAATCAAGAACTTCAAGAAAGTTATTAAAACACCATCTAAAGCCTTCCCATGATTCACCATCACTGCCGGCCACCCCTAGGTCCCATTCCCTCTGTTCTTTTATAAAGAAAAACCCTTCTTTATTAACCTAACCTGCTGCCCTGCAAATCCTTGTATAATCCATCTACTTTTTATCAAGAAAACCAAGAAACCCTTCCCAGATAATCTGTCCAGCACCTTACCTTCAAGTATTTTAGTGATTTTATGAAAGATATTCATTCTTAAGCCCTACGGTTGACCCATCCTCTTCTCCCCATCTGTTTTGGGAGATCGAAAGCTAAAACCCAGTCAACCAAAGCATTCGGCAACCATAACCTCTGCTTTACCCTATTTTCCAGCACATTTTGTTGGATTTTAAATTTTTTATGAAGGGTTAGTCCCTCCTAGCCATGCGGCAGGCCTAGGAAACTCATCCTAGGAGTTTTGAATGTCCAAATTCCAAAACCCATGCAAAGAGACTTGTATGGTTGGTTGGGTTTTCTTCTAATCTTGAAAATCTTAAAGTAGGCCCTTTTTTAATTATTATTATTTTTTGATACATATTTCTAATTATATATTTGATATAAGGGTTTTAATTTCTTTGAGGTTTGGGACAAGTTTACTCTGTTAAATTTGGAAAAAAAGCCATTTGATGTAGTATGCATGTAGGATAGCGATTATGTGCATAGGAGATAGGAATAAAATCACTAAAGTAATAAAGAGAAATAAACAAGATTCCTATTTGCACAGTTCAAATCCAAATTCAAGTAATTCATTAGTTGTGTTCATCACGCATTAGGGGAATTAGAATTTACAAAGTAGTAAACAAACAAGAGATCTAAATCATATATTAAAGTACCTAACTTAGTTTAGAGAATGAAAAAAGAAAACTTAGGGTGCTGCTCAGAAAATTCTGACTATGTCAAGAGTCTAATAAAGTGGTTAAATGAGGGAAATTAACAACTAGGTTAAGAGATTATCCTTGGGCACTTTCGTGAGCTCTTATATATATATATATATGCTGTCAAAGGATCAACTCCATCAAGTATACCTTCAGGAAAACTTAGCAAACACTGAACAGAGAAGTAAAGTAGGACAAATTTTGGGACTTAGGGAAATCAAACTAGGTATTGATTAGGGGTTTCAAAGAATTAATATCAGGGTATTATTTGAACTCAATACAGGCCGTAATGTTAGGGAAACACTGAAAAATCTGATCCTAACAGTCTAACATATGTCCCACAATCACCAAAATTTCCACTTGTTGAAGAATTCGAAAGAGGCCTCAACAGGGTAGATAGAACCTGATGGGAGATGAAGCCTGGGAGTTGTCCAACATAAATCATCACCACCATTCATTCAAAAGAGTAAGGATGGATATCGAAGTGGATAAAAATCTGGGCCCAAGTCCCAGCAGTGCGGCCTCCTTCTTTTGGAAATTTATAGAGTTTGATTTCTGCTGAGGTTTTCAGCAGGCTACCTTCTCTACACGGGTCGTCTAGAGGTCTGCTACACCCTAGAAAATTCAAACCCCTCAAAGGCTTGGTTGGATGAGAGTGGCAC
>JAOXJP010000003.1:4223032-4234057 GCA_025762735.1 Platanus orientalis
GAATGGAAGAGGCATCGTGCTTAGCCAAACAATCAGCCACAACATTTGCACAATGTTTTACATGAAAACATCTAAAAACTGAGAAAGATTTGATGAAGTTACAACATTCTTGAACTAGGCCTTTGATGTACCAAGGAGTCTCTTCAAGTGGATTTGAGAGGAGAGAGATGATTTCAAGAGATTCTCCCTCCAAAATCAAATTGCTAAAAGCCCAGATTGTGGGAAAAAGAAAGCGTCATCCTAGCAGCAAAGCATTCGGTCATCAAGGGAGAACTCCTAAGGCAATGGAACAATCTAGCATGGATCAGATCTCCCCTCCAATCACGCACCATGGATCCCACCACCTCCCCGTTGCGATAATGCACAGTAAGAACCATCAAAATGAACCTTCAAAAAGTGTTCTTTTAGAGGTTTCCCAGCAAAGTCTTCAACGTGCTCGTTCAGAATAAAAAAGGACCCAATCTACTAGTGGGCTCATTGAGCATCCTACAAGAAGCAAACATATCATTAGATATATTGAAATCAAAATTTTCAAAAACAGATTGTTACGAGATTTCCAAATATTCCAAGCAAAGATGACAATAGTGTTTAAGATGCAAGAGTGATCAAACTTTGACCTAGAGTAATAGTCACACCAAAACTTAATCCATTCAGAAAAGGTATTTGCAAACACATTTAAGGATCTTAAACTAAGGGGGGAGAAAAACCACACAGGGGCCACATGGCTACAATTGACGAGGCAGTACATGGTAGTCTCTTTGGCCTCTTTGCATAAAGGGCAAAGATCCATGACAAAGATGTTCCTAAACGTTAAGTTTTCCTTAACGGGGAGAACCTCTTTACACGCAAGCCATAAGAAATGTTTGACTTTGGGGGGGATGTTGAAATTCCATATCACATTCCAAGGGAGGGAGGGGGAGTAATATTGGAAGGAGGGGGGAGTGTTGAAAATTTGGTTAAAGGATAAAAAATAAGTCGATTTAACTGAAAAAATATATATTTCTTATCTGGGTGCCAAATACAGTAGTCATTCATATCAACTTGGGGATCGGGATTCTAAGGATGTTGTCCATCTCCTCAAGAGAGATGAGGTTTATGATCCCACTTAAATTTCATCATTTAGAAACAGGGTCAATGAGCTTATCAACTTTGTGGATTTAAGGAGGTTCTTGATGAATAGGAGATAGCTTAAAACCAGGAATGTTCAAAATCCAAGGGTCTTTCCATTTATCAATTTCCTTCTCATTGCCAACCCACCAACAAAACCCTTTTGCTTAGAGATTTTTACCTCTCAAGATATTCTTCTAAGCCCAAGAGCAATTGGATTTATATTTTATATTCATAGAAAAACCTCTACTAAAATAGAGAGACTTAAGAAGTCTCATCCATAAGCTCTCAAGGTTGTGAAGGATTCTCTAAACTTGCTTGGCCAACATGGTTAAATTGAAATGGTGGAGACCCCGAAAACCCATGCCACCATCTTTTTTGTTTGTTTGTTTGTTTTTTTTTTTGCATCTTATCCCATTAGATCCAACTGATTTTGTTATTGTTATTTCCAATACCCCACCAGAATTTTCATTAATTTGACTTGATAGTATTGCAAATCGTTTTTGGAATAAAAAAAAAAATAGCATGAGGGGATTGCAAAGACCACAGATTTTAAAAGGACCTCATTGCCCGCTTGAAAGGAGCTTTTCTTTCCAACCCCAGATCTTTTGTCTAGTCTTATCTTCAATATAGGAAAAGAGGGAGATTTTTTTTATGCTGATAGAGGAAGGAAGCCTTAATAAATTTTCAATATTTTGAGCTTGTTTGATTTTGAGGATGCGTACAACAATTTTTCTAAATTGGAGTGGGGTATTATGGTTGAATATAATCTTTGATTTCTCTTGGTTTATAGTCTGGCCCAAAGCTTTGCTAAAGCTAGATAGGCAGTCTATAATCTCCTCTACTTCTTTTGGATTTGCTTTGGAAAAGATGTAGCAGTCATCAGTGAAGAGGAGATGAGAGATAGTAAGGCTTGAGCGGGTAATCTTTATACTAGACAATCTATGGGAATTTTCCAAGTTGATCAGGGAAGTAAAAAGACCCTCCGTGTAGAGAAGGAAAATGAAAGTAGATAAAAGGTCCCATTGGCGAAGGCCTCTAGAAGGGTGAAACTTTGACCTTGGGGATCCGTTGATGAGGATTTTGTAGCCAACCGAAGACATGCATTCTCGGATCCAAGTTCTCCAATTTTGATTGAAACCAATTTTTTCTATCATAGCAATGACCATATCCTACTTCACACGATCATAAGCTTTACTCATATCAAGTTTTATGACCATGTTGTGATTGTAGGATTTATCCTTTTTAAGGAAACGAAGCATCTCATGCACTATGAGAATGTTGTCAGATATATGTCTTCCTTTGACAAACGCACTTTGATAGAGGGAAATGATCTCAGTGAAAACCCATTTTAATCTATTGGTCAAAGATTTAGCAATGATCTTGTAGAAGACATTACAGAAGCTAATGAGTCTAATGTTAGTCATTAATTCAGAGGTTTTAAGCGTTGGGATAAGAGCAATAAAAGTCTGATTCATAAAGCTTATAGAGGGGAGAGGTAATTAAAGAAATTTTTAATAGCTCTAATGACATCTTCACCAACAATCTCCTAGTATTTTTGGAAGAAGCCTTCTTGGAACCCATCCAGCCTAAGAGCCTTGAGTTTTTCCATCTGAAAGACGACTCTTTTGATTTCCTCACTACTAAAATCTTTATTGAGCAGATCTTTTGCTTCGTCTGAGAGGAAAATGTATGTTTTGTTTGTAATCTTAGCAATTTGGTCTCCAACAAAACCTCTGGAAGTGAATAGGGAAGAAAAATGATAAAGGCATAAAAATGTGTCTTTTCTATTATAGGATAAACCATGGGAAAAAGAGGAAAATTGTACTTTTATCAAGCAACCCCACTTTCATATTGTTTCGTACATGGAGATATCAGATGGGAAAACTTAGTAAAACCATCTAGGGTATTTGAACATTTTTCCATGTTTTTCCATTTCTTTGTATATTTGCTCTTTCACCTATTCCTACCAAAACCATGGGATAAGAGGAGAAAAAAAGGGAAGAAAATGAACAGTAATTAATTTTTCCTTCTGTTTCTTTTTCTCTCCTTTTCGAATGTGGTTTTACTTTTCTCTCATTTTCTCATGTTTCACCTTGTAACAAACAAGACTAGAGCAAATGCTGGAGGAAAACACTCCAATAGTGTATTTTACACATGTTCTAAATCAGCAAGGCTTTTCTATGCTTGGCATAGGCAAAGGCAAACGCCTAGGTCAAAGGGCAGTCACATCAGCATCAAAAGTGATTTACACACTCCCAAAAAGTGAAAATCACTTTTGGCGCTAATGTTTCCACCCGCTTGACCATCGGCGGACACGGGCGGAGGTTAGGGGTCAGCGTATAAAATCCTCACTGGTTCTGAAAGGTAATGGATCAATAAAAATGTAGCTTCTACTGGTCCTATAACAATTAATGGGCATGGTTTCAACAAACCAAAAAGATGGTGAGTGTTTTCCTCAGCATCTGCCAGTGACGATCCGATCCCAAACTAAAAACATTAAGGTAGGTCGACTAATTAAAATTAAGGCATTTAAAAAAATTAAAATTAAGGCTGCTTTGGCAGACATGTAAAAGAAATAATTCGTTCTTGCTCTACATCGTAGTCATCACCAAATGTTAATATGAAAGTATGATTGAGCTCTTTTAATGAAAAATTATGTTCTCGTTCCTCTTTTCCATTGACATGGGAATGACTCGAGATAGATTCATTTTGGATGATGACACATCACACATGCCTTTTAATATCATACATCTAAATGAAATGAATTTATTTCCGGTAGTTTCAAGCAATCAAATATTCACATTCGTAGTAAATGTGATTTGCTTGGAAAGTATGCATGCATTGTACAGGAGATGTCAGAGTCAGACTTGAATGAGAGGCAAAATATAAATAAAAAGAAAAGGGGAGAGAGATTTTCTTTCGTAGCATGACAGGAGCGTCACATCATTCCCAAAAGAAAATATAGGAATGGCGCGACCAAATTTTGGCAAATAATTTGCTCCTTCCACTATGAGTCCTGTTTTATCCAGCTCAACCCTCGTGAACACATGTAACACAAACGGAGGGCAAAGTAGGTACTAACAAAAAGCATTTTTAAAACCCCAAATTATCCCCGTCCTCCTCCTTCACATCGCTCCTCTCTGTATTCTCTTTTACCGTCTTTTTCTTCAAATCACTTCGACTATTGTTGACACCAGCAGTTCCGCAATCATCTTTGCACCACATTCACATATTCGTTATTGACAATAACTTCGGCACTAGCATAAACCGTCACAGGCAACCATTCCCACGAACAAACCCTTTGAATCTATGAAACTCCACTGCCTAAGACCCAAACCCACAGCCTGAAAAACTATCTAGTCTCTCATTTCTCTCTGACCCGCAAGAGCACCATAGAGAAATAAATAAATAAATGAGCAAACAAAAGTGGAACAACAAAAACACCGAACCCAAACCCCCACCCAAAAAAATGGAAAATAAAAAATAAAAAATCACCCGCGAACGCCTCCTTCCATTTTTGTTTATCTTCACTTTCTTCAAACACTATGAAGGCAAAAAAATCTATTCACTACCCTCGCACCTCCAGCAGCCGTGGCTTACTCAAACCCCATCATCCGAATCAATGGACCCCAAACCCATTGCTTGAATAATGAAACCTAAACATATCGCCCGAATCATTGAAAAATTACCACCTGAAACCCAAACCTATCTTTTGAATCGATGATGTTTTGCTTAGATCAACCACGAAGATGACCCCTCTTTTCTTCTTCCTCTGCTTTCTTTTTGCTTAGATCAACTACGAAGATGACCCTTTGTTATTTTCTCTGCTGTGTCTGACGGAGGTGGAAGAAGATGGGAAGAAGGTGGTTTTGGGGGGCATTTTTGGTATTTTAATTAAATGTTTATTGTGTTTGACTGGTGTGCTACGTGTCTTCCTTATCTATTGACCTGCATAAAACCGGTTTTATTTTATCTGCTGTAGACAGAGACGGAGGTGGAAGAAGATGGGAAGAAGGTGGGATTTGGGGGCATTTTTGGTATTTTAATTAAATGTTTATTATGTTTGACTGGTGTGCTACGTGTCTTTCCTTATATTGAGCTGGATAAAACCGGTGAACTAACAAAAAGAGCAAATTATTTGCTATTTTCTTCTTCGTCTTGCCACAGTTGCCCCCAATCAGAGTAGCAAAAGAAAGATCATAGTCTCAGACCCCAAGGGATAGCGCAGTTGGCCAGGATCACGGATCACGCCTCAGGAAGCGGATGTCCCGAGTTCTAAACCTACCCCTTGGAACCACTTGCCCGGGCATAAAAGAACCCGATTTACCCGGTGCGTGGGAGAGGCAGGGAGCCCACCCCTGATGACTTGGTCACAGATGCTCTAAGAGGCCTGGATACCTCGGTATCAAAAGAAAAAAATATCATAATCTCCTAGACAGGTAGTAGGATCCTGCAACCCAACCACTTGGCCGCTTTTGTTTATTTTCAAACTATTCTGGTTTGGGGCCATTTCAATCGGATTGACCCAAGCAGCTCCACTGGTCATCTTGGTTTTTAAGAGAATGCATCAATCTGTGAAGCAGCGGAGTTCAGACACCAAATCGAAAGACTGTTATCCATGATATCAAAAATAGTAATTAGAATGGCATAGTTATAAGAAAAATAAAGCTTGTAAAAACATTTTTTTTTTTAAATCAAAGGGGCTCGTGGATATCTGGTTAGATCCATGTTATCTCTAATCCCATTCAGAATACAAAATTCTCCAGACAGCCCACAAAGGTACATCTATTGGATCACTGTGCCCCAGAAATTGATCTAGTGGCAAAAAGTCTACGCATGGTGGAATCCCCTTTTTTAGCTCCCAGCTGCAGCTGGTATGGCCGCTGGCTTGGCATCTTCAGCTTTCTCGTGTTCTTTGTTGAGCATCTGAAATCAATCCCCAGAGTTGAAACCATCAGATACTACTGGATTTTTATAGCTACATATTGCAGAATGAAAGACCCTATGAACTTCAAGTTTGAATCCATCAGCATTCCTGCCGCAAAAGAAATGTCATAGCCCCATGAATATTGTCGTACGGTCTCAATGCCACTGGAAATAATTTGAATCCATCTCTCCTGCATCCAATGGCTCATATAGAGATGGCACCATATCAACTTACCAACAGGGCAATGACATTGTCCTTCCCATTGATGGAAAAACGTGCAGTACTTGCAAGGTGAATTTATCTTTAAATTCAGCTCAAAATCCATGTCCCAAGGTCACCTTGCTAATGCTGAATCATGCACTCAACCAAAAAAGAATTATCCATTTCAGGAAAGAGCATATCACCTTGTTGTTGATCAGATTATGGAGAGCAATTACACTCCGGATTAGGGAAGAAAGATAAATAACCAACATCATATCATTTGTTTTCACTGCAAATGGAGAGGTAAATATAGATCAGAATGCCAAGGATACCAGATAAACCTGCCAGAGATACGAGTTAACGAGCAAAGGAAAAATTAATTCCATTAGCTTTACTTACCTGCAAAAGCCTTGATTAAATCAGCCACATTAAGATTCGGAAGAAGATTGAAAACGTCCTACAAGGGAAGAATTTGATAAGAATTCAAACAAAAATCCAGAATCAGACACAGTAACAGCAAGCTCTTACAAGCTCCACGTCTGACAAACTAGTACACCAAAAAAAAGGAACCTTGTCGAGCATCATAAGAGTTGCAGGGTATAGGCACTTCTTTTAACCCACAAGTGCAAAAGGATTAACAAGACCAAGTGTTGAAGATGACAACATACACCGAAACAATAACCAAAAAAAAAGATATTAGGAAAGGAATATAAAATTCAAAAGACCCCTAAAAAAACAGACAGACCAGAAATGAGTAATCAAAAGGTTAGAAGTGTCCATTCAGTTTGACTTCCGTTGTAAGCTTCACCTAAATAAGGTACCCCACCCACCATATGGTCTGAATCAACAAATCGGTGGCCCACATATGTGGTTGGTTTTGGAGCTCAACATGGACAACAAATCTCAGGTCAATCATTGCTTCTCTCGAATTCTTTTGTTTAAAAAATCCAATCTTCTCAAATTTATTTTTCATGGAGGAAAACAGATATTGATTGCATGAGTTCTGGCAGATAACAATCTCACTTAAGGTGCATACATCCACTAAAGGGGCTGCAACCACTGGGATTTGCCTTCAATCAATGTTTTTGTTCATTTTCTATCTTCAACTCATTTTATCTAATGCATTTTTCAAGGATAAAAATGTTTCAGTCACCAAGCCCATTACCAAGTTTTTGTTTCTTAGTTAATACAAAAGACCCAAAAAAATCAATTCAACTCAACAAAGCCCTTTCCCAACATATGTCAAATTGATATGGAGAAGGCCTACGATCATGTCAACTGGGATTTCTAGATAGAGTTCTCCGGAAGATGGGTTTTAGAGATGAATGGTGTTTATGGATTAGAGTATGCAATTCAACAGTGGCCTATTCTATTCTTTTGAATGGTACATCCACTGGCTTCTCTAAATGGCAAAGGGGCCTCAGGCAAGAAAACCCCCACTCTCCATTCCTTTTTCATATTGGGATGAAGATGTTCAGTAAGCTGATTAATTGTGCCAAAGAGGCCAGACCTCTAAGTGGCTGCCTCATTGGAGATGGAAGGCACGCCTGAGGTGTTGCTCCAATTTGCTGATGATTCCCTGGTCTTCCTCCCTAATTCTGAAGAGGAAGTTGGTAATCTTCGGGCCTTGTTACTAATGTTTGAAACGGTATCTGGCTTGAAGGTGAATCTCCCCAAAAACAGAATGATGGCAATGGGTGATGTGCCGAACCTGAGACATCTTGCATCTTTATTTGGTTGAACCCTGGTCGAGCTGCCTGGGGTATACCTTGGTCTGCCTCTTGGAGGAAGGGTGAAGTCCAAACATTTGTAGGATCCCATGATAAAGGGGTTGGGCAATGGCTTGCTATTGGAAAGGTAGATATCTAAGGGTGGGCACATTACTCATCAAAAGTGCTCTATCCAATCTGCCGGTATATTTCATGTCCTTATTCCGGACACCTTCAGAGGTTCTTTGCAAGCTAGAGATGAAAAGAGCTGATTTTTTGTGGCATTTGGAAGAGGGGGACAAGAAATATCATCTTATTAAGAGGGAAAAGATATGCCATCCTTCTGACAAGGGTGGTTTCGGCGTTCGGGCCCTCAAGGAAAAGAATCGGGCCATTTTAGTGAAGTGGCTTTGGAGGTATGGGGAGGAGCCGAATGCCATGTGGAGAAACGTGATCAAAACCAAGTATAAAGATAATGGTAGGGGATGGAACTCCATGCAGCCAACTGGATCCTATGATTCGGGTTTGTGGAAAGACATATAAGGAGCATCCCGAGCTGAGTTTTTTTGACTGGTGTGTAGCTTCAAGGTGGTAAAAGGGGATAGAGTTTTGTTTTGGCATGATTCGTGGTGTGGCCCTAACTCTGGCTTTCCCGGAGGTGTACATGCTTGCGAACCTCAAAAATGGTTTGGTTGTTGAACACATGGTCAGAGAAAATAGTCGTGTGGCTTGGGATTACACCTCAGAAGACGATTATGTTGGGGAACTGGTGACTCTTTCAAGTTTGATGATTCGCTTGGATGGAGTAATCGTGGGAGAGGCTAATGAAGCGGATAGAAGAATCTGGCAGCCTTTCTCTTCAAAAAACTTTACTGTGCAGTCCATGTACAACATCCTTCGGCAGCTGACAGATGTGGCCGGTGAGTGATATTTGGATTTCTAAGATGCTTTCCAAAGCCAGATTTCTCCTATGGCTCCTTCACTTTGATAAAGTCCTTACCCTGGACAACCTCCAAAGGAGAGGTACCTGTCTGGCCAACAGGTGTTGCCTCCGTGGGAAGTTCAAGGAGTCGGGTGCACCATTGCCAGGTGGCCAGCGAGCTGTGGGGTGCTTTCTTGCAAAGATTTGGGCTCACCTGAGTTGTGCAGGACTCGTTTCCGATGTTTCTTGAGTCGTGGTACCATGGAAACCGAGGTAAACTATCCCGACACACCTATCCCAACACGGGGTAATAATGTAGAAAAGCACCCTGCATGTTGCCTGCTGGATCCTATGGTCCAAGAGGAATGAGCGTATTTTTTAGGGCAAGGAAAGTTCCATTCAACAAGTAAAAGATCAAGCCATTGCCCTTCTCTTTCAATGGCTATCCCATTGCTGCAGTTTTCTGGGTGTAATTTTTTCCAATGGATCTTTGACTGGTCTGCCCTCATATTCCAGTGTGTTGGGTAGTGTGGGAGGACATGTATTTCTCTTGTTTATTTTTCTTTCCTAATAGATTTGTTTTGTCTGCTTCAATAAATTTTTCTTATGTTTCAAAAATAAAAAATAAAAAGATTTGTTTCATAATCGATCAAAAAATAAAAACTACAAGGGACAAAGGAACACAAAGACATGAATTTTTTCCCCTTATTTTCCTTCCTTGTATTGTAGGAAAGACTGGTCACTACTGGTTGGTAAATAAATGGTGCAGAATTTTTACCAGGGTTGACCCGGCAGCTTTAGCAAGCTGGCAATCTCAAGAATTATAGCCTTTTTAATTCAGGGGACAGGTACTCAGTTGAGGTTGCTTACAATATATAGCATACCACCAATGGATATAGAGCAGCTACTCATTCAAATTGTAATTAGAAATTTAGGACCTCAACTGATGTTCTAGGATTTTTAGTTTGAGCTCATTTGTGAAAGAACTTTATACTTCCCCTTCATAATGGGCATCCATACAATAATAAATGAAGAAAATAATAAAAAGAAGAGAAAAAAGAAATGGTACAAACAGGTTTAGTTTAATCTAAATTCGGTTGCACCACACACACACACACCAAAAAAAAAAAAAAAAATCCTACAATCACAGAGAGAGAGAGAGAGAGAGAGAGAGAGAGCACTGCCTAAAGTTCAAAAAAGTACCTTGAATTTCCAAAAGAAAGACCTGATTCAATTCAATCACTTTTCAAGTCAAACTAAAAGGTGACTCAATTTGTTACCCCCTCCCAACACATGCAAGCATGTGTGGACACAACATTTTCTTTTAAAAATCTAACAACTTTGAGAAACTCTAAAAACGAGACAGCAGAACGATCAGAACTTGAGAAATCCGTAAATGAATTTTGAGACTCTATTCAAAGTTTAAGTTGGAGACCATTTTTGGGAAGGATAATTGAGTCAATTGACTAGCATATGAAAGTAATCTGTGGGAACAAAAGTATATAGCCAAGCCACTAGGATGCAATTAAAAGTTAAATATAGAAGAAAATGTACCTGTAAATGGTATAGAATCTCGTGATTTAGGGGAAGCTTGCCCTCAACAACGAGATCAAGATAACCACGGATCTCTCGGAGTCGTGCATCCAGACCCTTTAAGGCAGCGAGTTTGCCTGTAACCTGTATGAGGGCCAACAAAAAAGAGGGGATACTAAATGTTACCTTTTTTTGTTCAACGACAAGTTGAATACTTATAAGCTAAAACTTTCCAAGGGAGAAAAGAGAAAAATAGAAATAAAAAGGAACCTCCGTTGCAAGGGTGCTAATTGTTGTATCCTTCACATCCCTGAGCAAGTGCTCCACTCCTATTGACAGGAAGTGTATTCAAAAGTTGGAGATGAGAGGTCCAAGTTAATCCCAAAAAAAAAAATTGAAAGAAAAAAAAAAGATAAAAGATAAAGATAAATATTATGGGGGGAAGAAATATTTTGCATCTTGTAAGAAGGTTAAAAAAAATTGTCCTACTGATATAGCAATTTTTCATCTCATGGACATACCAATTTCCTCAACTTCATGAGCAGCAATTTCTGAAGGTACATGCACAAACACCTTCTGGCTTTTCTGAGTGGCATTCTGTAACCATAGCCAAACAGTAGTTT
>JAOXJP010000003.1:4253042-4267078 GCA_025762735.1 Platanus orientalis
GTGTTTTCTGTTCATATAGGGAAATGTCTTGTCCCCTCTTTTTTTTTTTCTTGTCTAATAGTTTAATGAATGGATTTTTTCTCATAAAAAATGAAATAATGGTTGTTTTTAAAACAGTGTTTTTATTAAAAGGCTAGAGAGAAGAATAAGAGATGATAGATAGCTTAAGATTTTTTTATTGGATTATAGTGGATACTTGATCTTATATTGATAAATTTGATAACCACTGCATTATTTTTTACAGTTTCATACCTTTAGAATTTATAAGCTAATAACTTGTGTAAAAGTCGCAAGGATAAGTTATAAAATCGATTTTTATTATTACCTCTCAAAAAAAAAAAAAAAAAAAAAAATTTATTGTAATTTTCATATATGAATGTCCTAAGACTCCATTAGGGTTAAAAGCAACAGACTTAAAGACATTTGTAAGAGGGAAACAAAAAGAGTGAAAAAGCTAAGGGTTTTGGACAAACTTCAAAATATATTATACACAAATTGTGATTTCCTAATACACACACACACACACACACAATAAATTGGGTGTCAACACCATCCAAGCAAATAGATGTTAGAGGTTAGAATTGGCACCAATTAAGTGGCTTTCGGTGATGGAATCAACACTACCCAAGCATGGAGTCAGTCCTTATGGTATTCCTCAGAGCAGCCTATTAAGGAATCAAACACATCATTCACCTATGTGAAATCAATGGGTACTAGGGTATTTATAAAGAGAATGGTTGTAAACGTCCTTTCTTATTATTATTACAATTGAATGTAGAAATTTGTTCTTACTTCTGATGCTCCTACATAGACGCTTCCTAAATCCCAAGATACTACATACATCTAAAAATACTCGTAAAGTCCTAAGCAACAATCAAAGCACTCAAAAATAGGAACAACCCCAAAGCACTACTCATATTTAGAGACTAAATATGACACTAATTTTGAAAACAAAAGAAGGGCTGTTGTGATGTTGTCTTGAATTCAACCAAAAGGCACAGCCCGAAGTGCAATCTGGTTGTGTGATCCGGAGAGCAACCAATAATGTGTGAAGTTTGATTTGGGTTAGCATCAGATTTTTTTTTTTTTTTTTTTCAACCTGAATTTGACCCGGAAAACCAGAATACGAAAAATTTCAACCCGTTTTACGGTTTTATGTATTGGTCCAGATTCAAACCGTATCCGTTATGTATTTGGGGGTATTTATATGTTTTGTTCTAGGATTATGTGCGAAGAGGGAGAGATTCCAAAAATTGTAAATCGTCTTTGACGAGGTTTTCTAGATAGTAAAAGTTTTCTTTGCTGTTTCATGGTTTTTTCCCAAACTGGGGTTTTCCGTGTAAATCTTGTGTTATGTGTGATTTCTATTTTCGTTTTGCTTGTTGATTTTATTGCATCCTGTTTTCTTCGGAGACGAAGAAGATAAAACGATCCTAACACAACTTGAATGACCTAGAAAAACGAATGGTGAGCAACACAAAGCCTTCACCTTTTTTTTTTGGGGGGGGGGGCAATTTGGGTCTTACAACCCCTACACTAGGGGTCCGTTTCTGGGGTGTATTTTGGGGTTTTCAACCCGCATTAAGAATAGGGTCTTAGAACCCCTACACCCATGGATGTAGGCAATCCTGCCAAACCATGTAAAGCTTGTGTTTTGTGTATTTTTTCTTGTGCATTTCTATTGTCTATTTTCGTTTCACGTTGCCGCTAAGTCAATCCGATCCATTCTGTCATAACAAGGCCCTCTATTCTTCAAGAATACTCACACTACAAAACACAATAAAAGCCCAGAAAATAGATATTCGTTCATAAAGCATAGCTGTTTACACTTTATACCTTCCCAAATATAACCATGCCTTATTCAAATCATGTTCAATTTTAGCAATCTAGTGCCTGTTGGATAGGTAATTGAATGAGCTCTCTAACGATATTGAAATCATGCCAGTCAGTCACTTATTCATGGATTTTGTTCCTATTCATGATCCATGGGGATCCATGCATGCTCCAATACATCACCTGCATTACAGGTTTTCTTTGTGTATATGAAACACTTTTCTAATGTTGTTGTTGTTGTTTTTTTTTTTTTGAGTTTAATATATTCTGAAAAGAATTCTCCAGCCTGCTGAATTGTTTCCTTATGTATTTTTCTTGTCTTGTTCTCTCTTTTTTCTTTTGTATAAAATTTTCTTTGCCTCTCTCTCTCTCTCTCTCTCTCTCTCTCTATATATATATATATATATATATACTATGGCTTAAGGTATAAATATATGATTGTGTCTTGTAGAAAGATATTTATTATGATGCAAAATAGTTCCATTTAATGAATTTCATTTTGAAGAGTGAAATGGGGAGGAAAAACTGGGTGAATTAACACCCATAGCTTTTACTCCCTTGATATTAGTGGAAAGGAAGATGATTTATGAAAGTTCTATTGTTCTATGTAATGGAAGTTCTAATGCCTGCATACGTGATTTCATCTAATGTTTGCAGAAAAGGATACACTATCTTGATCAACACATGGAAGAGAAATGATCTTTTGAAGCAGTCCATTTCTCACTATACATCCTGTTCTGGGCTTGATGCTATACATATTGTCTGGAGTGAACCTGATCCTCCATCAGATTCTCTTCGTGACTTTCTATGGCACACTATGAAGTCAAAGTCTGGAGATGGTAGAGACATTGAACTGAGGTTTGACATAAATAAGGAAGACAGTCTGAATAACAGATTCAAGGAAATAAAGGATCTGAAAACAGATGCTATCTTTTCAATTGATGATGATGTTGTATTTCCTTGCACTTCAGTAGAGTTCGCTTTCAGTGTTTGGCAGAGTGCGCCTGATACCATGGTGGGTTTTGTACCCCGTAGTCATTGGATCGATCAGTCGGTATGCCATTGCCCCTTTTTTTTATAATTAAGTTCTACTGTTCCATAGACATAAATTACATCTATTAGGCCTTTTCATTTTGATACTGCTGTAAATCCTTGTCTAAATTCCTATACCACTATCTTTTGTGTTGCTTTTTTTGGTTCATGGATCTGATTTAAGTCAGTGTTTCTGGTTATATATATAATACCATTTCAGCGTAAGTAAATTGAGTACTTTGTATCAAGCAATATTAGACTCCATCTAAATTTATTTTGTATGAGCTATTAACTTTGGTTATATTGTTGTGCGTCTACATATATAAATGGAGAAATTGATTGTTTTGAATGGAACCCCAAGATACTAGTTAAGTTTTGCACATGCATAGGATTAGAACCTATCATTTGATGGATACAACCTAGAAGATCTCCTACACCAAAAGTTGACAGTTCAGATGATTGTGATGGCATCTTACTAGACTCTTTATGGACAAGTTTCATATCTTTCAGAACATAGTGATAGTGATAGATGGGATGCTTGCCATTTTAAGATCAGTTGATTTGTGGCTTATATCTCCTAATTGCACCATCTTCTGTGGGTCCCACCTTATACTTGTATTATGTATTTGTATGGTTTTACTGAATGTTCCTTTTATTTTTTTAATCCATGTCATTAGATGTGGTCACAAGTTGTATGATGTGGTTATTCCTGACATATTCAACATGCAGACTCTTCCATGCCATCTATATAGAAATGTGTATGTCTGTGTGTGGCTTTGCTTGATATGAAGATTAAAGCTATCCAATTAGGTTCCTTCAAGCCCATGTTCTGACCTGGTGTGAAACATGCATAGTGGAAGCAAATTGTAGTAAAGTCCTATGAAATTCTGTCTATGCCCATCTGAGTTTGCTTGAATTACCACACTACACAATATTTCTGATCAGAATGCCAAGAGTTCTTATTGAATAGTCCAACATATTACTTGTCTATTCTGTTCAATACACGGCCAAAGTATGCTTGTTGTGTTAAATCTATGATTCATTATAGTGAGGAATACCACTTTTCATTGGCTTGATCACTAGCAGATTCAAAATATTGGTGACTTTTAGGGTTATGCCAGATTCAATATTCATGGAGGCAATGGTTGGCCGAGCTTGCTTGAAGTATCGCACTGCCCAATATTTCTGATTGGAATATCAAGAGTACTTGTTTTAATATTCAAACATGTAACTTGTCTGTTTAGTAGATGATCAAACGATGCAGATCCTCATGGGGGTTACAATGAGGAATAACACTTTTAAGGGGCTTGGTCACTAGCATATTATAAATTTTGGTGAACTTTAGGAATTATAACAGATGCAGCAGTCATGGAGGCAATGATGTAGGGTATAGGCCCATATAGTAATCTGCAGAAGCAAAGACGAATTTCAAGAACCCAAGAACTAGCTTTAGGGACACCCCAAGGCATTTGAATGTTTACAAAGAAAGCTAAAGAATGAAGGAGGGAATTAAATAGAAGAGATTGTGAAGAATAGAATCAAGAAAGAAGGCGAAAAGAGAGGGAAAAGGGGCTGTTTTAGGAATTCTGGAATTTCAGGGTAGAACCATGAAATTATCAAAATACCCCTGGTCATGCATCAGAAAAATCTGAGAATTTTCAGGGTGTTGGATGACTATCTAAGGTATCACCATACAAAATTTTATCAAATTCTGATAAGCCTAGGTTTATCAAATTATTAAAAAAATAGACTTGCACGGTTCTTTAATCAAGAAACCAGAAAACAGAAAGAAAGAAAAAGATCGACCAAGAACTAGGCTAGATCAAAGGGGAAGTTAAAGAAACTTTAGGGATTATAAAGGAAACCAGTATGGGAGAAAAACCCTAAAATAAAAGTCAGAAAATCATGAATTATAGGGGGAGGGGGATTTGAAGGTTTATGAACCCAGATTTTTATCTTTAAAGAAGAACAATGGGTTTAAATTATAACTGAGGCTAGCAGAATTATTACCAAGGAATTTCCAGATTCACGAAGGCATTTATTTAAGAAACAGAACCTGTTAATCAGGGTTTGAATACTTAATACTTATCTGTGAAGGGGTGCAATTGAGGTACAGAAGCTTCCAAAAAACTCCCAATCGTGAACTTGATTCTATGGTAAGGTTTCAGCAACTTGATCTCTGTCATAGAGGTTAACAGTGCCATTGGTTTGTTCTCATAAAATTATAGTAGCTTGGGAATTGAGGAAGGGAATGTAGCAGAAGAAAATTAGAGGGAAAAAATGGGAGACAGTGGAGAAGAAGAAAAAGAAAGAGATAGGGAATGGGAGCCTCATGGCTGCTTCCAAAGGAAGGGGAGAGAATCTAGGGAGCCTTGTGGCATAACCAAGAGAAGAGGAGTGATAAGGGCCTAGCTCAATGGACACAATGTCCAAAATTCAATTCATTATCAACTATATTTTATTGAAGTCGTGGGCGCTTCTTTATAGGCTTACAAGACAATAAAAATTACAACTTGCTAAATTTAGAAACTTCTAAACTTTTAATACTCGTTTTCTAAGATTTTCCTATTTCTAGGATTCTCTAAAACACAGTTTCCTAAAATTTTTAACTACTTAATATCCCCAAATAAATGGCTATCGATCAACATAGTTGGGCCCCACTTGTTGACTTTAAAATACGACAAATAATGACAAAATATGTGACTGTCAACTAGTCCTACAATACCCCTAACAATCCTGGCAATTATGCCTTTATTATACAAAGACCCTTGCAAGAAAAAGATCCTAAACTACCCTTGGCACTATTGGCCTTATTTCAGAATTGGTCTGACACATTTTCTCTGAGATAGAAACACTATCTTCTTTGAGAGAAATACCTCTATCCCGAGAAAATAGTGTAATGGGCCCAAATCTTTTATCTCGAACTATTGGCTTAGATACTTTTTCAACTGTTTAACCTCACCAAGATTATTTCTTGTCACAACTATGTCATCAGCGTACACAATAGAGCTGTCAACCCACTACTCTGATGTTTAATGAAGAGTGTATGGTTTGCCTGGCTCTATAAATACCCTCTTTGTCTCATAGCACTAAACAGAGCGGAATGGTGGAACAGGATTCGTGTAGCCAACCCCAAATAGTTGGGATAGGGCTGTTTGTTGTTGTTGTTGTCTTATAGCACTACTAAATCACTCAAACCATACTCTTGGTGACTATATAAGCCCATACAATGCCTTCTTCAATCTATACACTTTGCCTTCAGTTGTAGGATGTTGAAATCCTAGAGTAGTTTTCATGTAAACTTCTTGTAAGTCACCATGGAGTAATGCATTTTTTACATCCAATTGTAGCACTGGCCATCCTTTATTTATTGCCATTAAGATTAAGATTTGCAATGAATTCATTTTGGCAACTAACACAAACGTTTCTTGGTAATTTATACCATAGGTTTGTGCAAACTATTAGCAACCAGGTGTGCCTTGTATCTATCAACGGTGCCACCGGTTTCAACTTCACGGTGAAAACCCATTTGCATCCAACTATGGCCTTTCCTCTTGGAAGTTCAACCATTTCCCATATGCTATTTTTTTTCTAATGCATTCATCTCTTCAATCATAACCACTCCATTTTTTTTTAATTTTTAATTTTTATAGTGCTTTAGACACACTGCGAGGAATAAAAATGGAAGACAAAGACAGGGAAAAATCTTTTTCTTGGGTGAGAGATGATCATAGGATGCAAAATTGGCAATAAAGTGTTGAATATATGTACAAACACCTTTTCTCTGATCAATAGAGAGATGTAAGTCTGATGGGGTGGAGGAATTACTTTGATCAGGTGATGGTGAAGAAAAATCTGGTTGAGGTACATGAGGAGTATGGACTTTCCCTTTTCTTCAGTTATAAACTTGTAGATCTTTTGATGTGTCACCTCCCTTCTCCTTTAAGATGTATCCTGGTCTTGGGCATCCAAATTATCTCCATTACTCACCCCTTAAGCATTATGTTCATTTGTTTTACTCTGATCACTATCATGACCACTATAATAAAAAAATATAAGGTGGAACTGGACGTGGGGACTCATCATCACTACCATGGTAGTCCCCCTGAGGATGAGTCTGATTAGGAAAAAAATGGGACAGATTCAAAGAATGTGACATCAAGGGAGAAACAACTTTTGAGAAGTAGAATCATTACATTTATAACCCTTTTGATTACTAGCTTAACCCATAAACACATATTTTAAGGCTTTAGGATCCAATTTGGACTTGTCTACCTTAGGGATATGGACAAAACATTCACACTTGAACACTTTAGGAAGAATGAGAACTTGAGTATATGTAGGAGAAAGAACCTATAGAGGCTATTGGAAGTTGAGAATACAAGTGGGAAGTCAGTTGATGAGGTATAATGCAGTTAAAAGGGCATCTGTGCAGAATACTTTTAAAACTTTGATTTGAATGAGTAAAGCATGAGTGACTTCCATGATATGGTGATTTTTCCTTTCAAGGGTGTCATTATGCTCTAGAGTATGTGGGCATTTAGTGTGATGTATAATTCCATGTATAGCCAAATCATAAGAGAGCATGGGAAACATACTCCCCACCATTATCAGAATATAGTATTTTGAGTTTGGTATCAAATTGTATTTCAACCATTTTATGAAAGAATTGAAAGACAAAATACCTCTTTTTTTTACTTGAGCAAGTACACCCAAGTAGCCTTGGAAAAATCATCAATAAATGTAACAAAATAACGAAAACCAAACAAAGAAGTGACTAAGGCAGACCTCATACATCGAAATGTATCACAGTAAAAGGGGAAGTACTTTTATTATTACTCAAGCCATAAGTATTACGACAATGTTTGGCTAACTCACAAACATCACAAGAAAGATCCATAGATGAAAATGATGAAAATAAAGGGAACAATTTCTTCAAAGTAAACAAAGAAGGATGTCCGAGTCTATGATGCTACTATAATAGTTGTGAGTACTCTCCATGAATTGAAGCTGAAACTAGTGACTGCAGGTACTGGACAAGAGATGCTATAGGTGAATCCATATCAAGTTGGTACAACCCTCCTTCCTCATGTCCTCTACCAATAATCTTTTTCGTCACCAAGTTTTGAAACAAGCAAATGGAAGGAAAAAAAGTGACTTTGAAGTTATTAGAGTTGGTAATATTGTTGGCAGATATTAAGTTCAGAGCAAAATAAGGACATGAAGAACAGATGATAAGCTCATAGATGGAGTGATGGAGATGGATCATTTAACCACAATGGAAGAAAATGAACCATTTGATGTCCACATTTTGTGTTGAACAGAACATACACTATAAGATGAAAATAATGTGGAATTACTTGTCATGTAGTTTGAAGCACCTGAATCAATGATCTAGGAGGGGCTAGATGTGGAAAGAGATGCACTGAAAACAAAAGCATGTGTACCATGTGTACCCAACTGGGCAAAGGAAGTCGTGGGTGTAGTAGATGTGGAAGGCTTTGAATGGACCATAAAATGACAGAGAGCATCAACCTAATCTTGAGTAAACCTAGTACTATCTGGAGAGGATGCTGAATTAGAGATTGGCTCTGTAGACGAGGTAACTGAATGTGCATTGGATCTAGTCTAGGTGCGAAAAGCACCTCTCCCACTAGTGAAACCCCACGTTATGGTCGACTCTGGGAGTTCTGTTGGGGACGGCCATGAAGATCCCAACAAGTCTTTTTTGTGTGTTGAAACTTACCACAATGCTCACACTTCAATTTGTCCTCTTATAAGGCTCCACAACGACTTCCACCACCACTGCCACAAAAAGATCCATGTCCTCCACGCTGGGAAGCGGTCACTAAAGCAAAATGATCTACTTTAGATTGTTGAGGCTGAACAATGAGATGACATCTATCATCATCCTGTGATAGGTACGAAAAAACCTCATCTAAGAATGGGAGAGATTCTTTTCTCAAAATTAGAACATGAATGGGCTCATAGTTTGGATGTAAGCCAGCAAAAAACTCTAAGATTTTAGTTTCTTCAACCTCTTGAATAAACTAATAAGGAGTAATGATCGATGAAGAATGTCATGGAGAATATTGGGGTCTCCCCATACGACTACTTTATTTATGTATTTTGGTATAGAGGATTAAAATACCCTATACATACGACTGATGTACATACCCTTTTATATATACCCCTTATTACACTTATACCCTTACATCTGAATGCAAACCCATACTGCCTCATTGCTAACAAAAACCCTTAAAAAGGAATTCTGAAAGGCCTTCTCTAAGAGGGGGCAATTTTGATTGAAACCCAGGGAATAGTTCTGTATGCAGTAGACCTTGGCAGCACCTTAATGGGGTACTTCTACTATTCTGAATTTGAGTATATAGAGTTCTCTTCAGTCGCAGGGTCTTTCAAATCTCAACAATCAATGCTTGTAGCAGTAGATGAAGTAATGTGGGTACCATGTTAAGAAGAAGAAATTGGAAGACCGTGGATAGGTCTAGGGATTTGAATTGTAACAAGGTCAATAGGCTAAGTTGTTAGGAGTGTTTAGGTTGGGTTTTATTTCTATTAAGGCCTTATTTGGCCAAGGGGTTTTTAGAATTATTTTGTCTTAGGGGGTCTTGATGTAATAAGGCAAGAATTGCCAAAGATTTAGGGGATTTTTAGTAGTACACGACCAGCTTGTTTTAGCCCATTTTTGGACTTCTAAAAGTCAAAGAAGTAGGGCCCACATGTGCTGGTTGTACAGTCCAACAAGTTGAGTCAAATTAGGAGTTTTAAAAGCATGTATGGCCCAACACCCTTGGTCGACAACCCCATAATTTGGGTTATTTTAGGAGTCTTTTAAAGATGAGAATCTTATCTTTTAGGAGGTTTATTATAGTAGGACTCTTTTGGGTTTTAGAAGTTGTTTTAAGTTAGGAAGTTTAATTAAATTAGGAGTCCTAGAATCTAGGAGTCTTAGTTGATTAGGATTCTATTTTTTTTAAACTTTGTAAAGCCTATTTAAAGGCATCCATACGACTTGAGTAAAGTAGTTGATTGAATTATGATTTGAAATTTTCTCTTTTTCAATAAATGATATCCTTCACCTCTCCAAAAAAAAAAAAAAATTATGATTTGAAATTTTGAATTACATGTGTGTGTGTGTGTGTGTGAGGGTAGCGACCCTAGCTTCTATGCCTCTTGTTGGCTGAGTCGTGGACTCTCCAAGATCTCTCTCTCTCTTCTCCTCTTCTCCACGAGTAGAGGTAAGTCTCTTCTTCTCTCCCTCTCTTCTCTCTCTTCTTTTCTACTCGATATCCTCTATTTCTTTCTTTTCTCTTATGCGATTGTTTGCTTGCTGTTTTCTTTTTCTCAGTAATCAAGAACCATTCTTGAAGAGTTTCTTGAACTTCTAAGCCTGTAAGCCGCTCTAGATAATCCCATTGCCTAGTCTATTCGACCTGTTATTAAAACCTGTCCCAATCAGTCCTATCTGAAGGCTGTTTTCTTTTTCTTGGTAATCAAGAACCATTCTTGATGAGTTTCCTTAACCTCTAAGCCTGTAAGCAGCTCTAGATAATCCCATCGCCTAGCCTATTCGACCTGTTATTAAAACCTGTCCCAATCAGTCCTATCTGAAGGCCTTTGGTACCCTCTGTTTTGGCCCTGTTACATACCTTTGTTACAGATTTGACTGTCCCAAAATCCTTTGTTTGACACCTATAAATCTTCAGTCCCTGATTTTTACCCCAATCTGATTGGTATAACCTGCTGTATCAGTCCCCTATGTAATCCAGTTCTATCCTTTATACAGCACTGATTTACCCCTTTCCGTTCACCCTCTGAATCCACTGCTATCTCCCAATCCCAGCCCTGTTCTGCTCATAAAACCAGCAACCAGTAGCCTTCTAACTTTCAGTCCATAGTTACCCCACTATCGTACATCATGAAGTAGAATGAAGAAGAGGAAGATAGGTAAATAAGAAGTATAAGAAGAAGAAGAAAGAAGAGAATAAAGATAAGAACTTTGATGGTGAGCAAGAAGGCAGAGAAGCAAGAATAAGAAGAGATTAAGAAGAATAAGATGAAGGAAGGAGAAATAGAAGAAGAGAAGGAAGGGAGAACCAATCAACACCGACTGCTTGGGGTTTCTAGTGGCACCAACCCCTAGAGAATTCACACAGCACTAACCGTGAGAAGAGGGACAAAACCCAAAAGTTTATTTCATCAATTCATAATCTGCTCTATTACATGTTGAGTACTTTATTTTATAGACCCCTAACTTAAAAAATTAGAAACTCCCCAAAATAGAAACTCCTACGACTTCTAATAAAGAGAGACTTCTAAAACTACCCCTTAGGCCGTTGACCAACTCTCCCTTAGGCCCACTAATTGACTCTTTTACTTACCTAATTTGTGTTGGTGTGATTCCACGATGCCGCCCCTTGTGACCGCTCTAAAAAAAGGCTTGAGGGTGCGACTGTGTGTGAATGCCGTAAAAGGGTTTTGCATCCCTTTCTAGACACCAATTGGTTTTCAGCTAAGATGACAAGGTCCTAACAATTGATTTCAAAGCAAAGAGTTTGGGTCACGGGTTAGAGTTGTGAGAGCGGTCCCCTACGACTGCTCTAAAAACAAGCCTGCGGATGCGACTGTGTGAATGTCATAAAAGGGTTTTGCCTCCCTTTCTGGACACCAGTTAGTTTTTAGCTAAGATGGCACAGTCTCGGTCCTAACAATTTGATCATAATTCTTCCAAATCACTTTGGATTTGCACAATCTTAGTGATGCGGGAGCATACCATGTCAAGAAGAAAAAGCTTAAGGACCATGGATAGTCCTCTTTGTCAAGTCTGGTAGAGTAGTTTATTTTTCTGTTATTTTTTATTTTAGAAGTGTTAAGTAGTGATAATTTTGTAATAAGGCCAATAATGCCATGGTTAGTTTAGTTTTTTGGGGTTTTTAGTTGTAATCCTGTTTTTCATTTTGGATCTAATTTTTCTATGGTCAAAACTTAACTTTTTGGCTTGATTTTGGTGTCATTAGATAGATTATTCAGTTATCTTTCTAATGAGATCAAGATTGCACAAATTCAAGGTGATTTGAGAAAGTTATGACAAAATTACTAAAGGGGTGTCAATAAAAACGGGTATAGTGTTTTTTAGAAAATCTTAAGTTTTAGTGGTTCTATTTTTTAGGAAAGTAATTTTTTAGAAAGTTTTATGTTTTAGAAAACTTTGCTAACAAGTTTAGGATTTTTATGAAGTTTCTTATTTTAGCAAGTTCTAATTGTTTAGGGTTGTAAGTCTATTTAAAGGCAACCCCTCCTCCATAAGTTGACAGTTGAAGATTAATCTTTGAAAAGAAGACAAATGTTTTGAAGTGGGTGTGGTATCCCAAGTTTTCTTTCAACCCCTCATATGAGGTGAGCATTCTACATTCTTTTTCTCTTCTTCTTCTTCATCCCTCTTTTCTTTAATCTTCTTTAAGCTTCTTCTTTACTTCTTATTTTCTTGATTTTTTCACTTCTATTATCCTCTTGATTCAAGAATTGCATTCCTAGACATATCGTAGATCATTTGGTCTCTTTTGAAAGGTAACTGAATATCCTTTCTAAAGACATCAAAATCTAACCAAAAAGGCAAGTTTTGACCTTAGTAAACTTGGGTTAAAAGTAAGTTACGAAATTACCCTAATACCCTAAGTTGATCTTGGCTTTCAAGCCTAATACATAAAAACCCAAAAATTAAAAATCCTAAACTACTCATGACCTTTAGGCCTTATTACAAATAAAACCCAGCATCCTAAACTGAAAAATTCTCCCAATTTACATTTGGCTTTTTAACCTAGCCCTCTTGTGGGGTGGAACATAAAGAAGAGGGAATAGGAATACAGAATACCACTATATCATCAAAATCAGCTCTAATGGAAACCCAATCAATTAGCAGTTGGTAAATAAAAGTCACCAGCTTTAAATGGTTCCTCGATGTCCCCTCAAAAATCCTAGATTTTCTTTCCTTCCACAAACCCCAATCAAACAGCAGTTTAAGACTTTATTTCTTTATTTATTTTTAGCATATTGTATTTCTTGTTTGAAAGATCTTATTTTGGGTGGATTGGGTGTATATAGGTGTCATGGGTGGGGCTGGTTTGTTTTTTTCCTCCATTCTGTATTTTCTTTTTATTTTTGTAGGGGCATGCTTGTCCCCGCAGTAAAATCGTCTACAGCTTTAAATCACTTACAGTCCAAACGGGCCTATCATGGCCACACAAGTAGCTGTGATTTGACACTTTCAAGATTTGAATATCACATTTCAGTCAAGCCACAACCACTTGTGTGGGTGTGATATGACCATTTGAACAGTGGAGAGATTGGTGTTGTAGATGATTTCCTTTGCTCATGACTGACTCAGAAGTCAGAACTTAATGATTTGGCATGGTTAGTTTCTGAATACAAATCTCAATGACGTTATAAGAAAGAATCCTCACAAGTCAATTAGGGTCTCAGGTATAGTAAAATAAGTAACGTATTTATTCAGCTGACTACAACCGAGGAATGGACAGGCCATTTTTTCAAGTTGACTCTGAGTTTTCTTACTTTAACATAGGCATCTTTACATCTGCAAACGTTTGTTTTCTATTTGCAGAAGGGGAATCTGGAGTATTACACTTATGGAGGCTGGTGGTCTGTTTGGTGGATGGGTACTTACAGTATGGTGCTTTCCAAGGCAGCCTTTTTCCACAAGAAGTATCTTTATTTGTATACAAACCAGATGCCGGTTTCGATCCGAGAATATGTAACCAAGAACAGGTGCTATTTCTATATATATTTTTTCCTTTTGGAAAATGTTATCTAGTTGACTGACCTTTATTTTTTCTTATAATAGTTTCATCCAATTATTTGGGTATATTTGACATTTTCTCATTAATTATCGAATCTGTGTACCAGGAACTGTGAAGATATTGCAATGTCCTTCCTTGTAGCAAATACAACAGATGCTCCCCCTATATGGGTGAAAGGTAAATAACTTCAATTTATTGTTTCCTTTTTCCCCTGAACCATGCCTATTCTCTATTCTAAGTTGCGTAAAGTTTGGCAAACCCCCTCTCTCTCTCTCTCTCTCTCTCTCTCTCTCTCTATATATATATATATATATATATATATATATCTTTTTTGCC
>JAOXJP010000003.1:4308150-4327476 GCA_025762735.1 Platanus orientalis
ATGTTGGAGAGGGAAGGAGAGAAACGGAAGAAGGAGGGGTGTTTTTGGTGTGGTGAAGATTTTTGGAGGTACCAATAGCCTCTCCCTTTGGGCTAACATATAAGTTTTCCCCTTTTTAAGAAGGTTAATAGTGTTGCAAGCAGAGAGTGCAGTGCTATTTCGATAGGGAACACGTTGGGCTTGAAACATGCAAACTCAAAGATCATCATCGAAAGTGACTCTTTAACCACAATCTCAACTTTAAATTATCTAAATGCAAAGTGTTCATAAAAGGTTAAGCACCTTGTAAAGGAATGTCAAGAAGCTTTAAAATTTTGTGATGACTTTAAGCTTGTTCATGTAAACCGTAATTCGAACCTCATCGCTCATAATATGGCAAGTAATGCTGTAGATGAGACTAATCCAGATTATGATCAATGTACTTTCATGGCTGTTAACTCTGGGTTTTCTTAATAAAATTCATCTCCCACCAAAAAGGGTGTAATGTAGACAAAAACATTCTATACATGGCTAATGCATAAGTACATCGCCCCAAGTATTGTCCAACCCTTATTTTAGGTTTATAATATAAAAGTACATGTATTCAATTAACATGCAACAAAATGCAACATGAGAACAGATTTCCTCTTGAGAAAAAGCACCTGGCAACCCTCTTGCGCCAGGGCTGCATTGATACGTGGCAAAAAAGTGAAAAATCCACTTCTTTACATCCAGTGTTATGTGTTTTTCAATTTTTTTTCACCACGCATCATACAGCATCTGATGCAATCTCTTTTCACAAGAGGAGATCCGAGATGGCATATGCGCTATCACAAGTTTGAATCATCCGCAACAAAGGCTATTTTTTATTTGGCCATTTGGGTTCACTTAGGGGCAGCAATGTTTGACATGACCCATGAACCTGACATGAACCCAACACGAATTAAGCGGGTCAGGGTTGACTGTAAACATGTTTCGGGTCAAAACAGATTGACACGATTAATAAATGGGTTGTGTTCAGGTTGACCCATATAATCGTATACCCTTAACCCGCGAACCTGACACGAATCCAACATGAAATAAGCAGTTTAAGGTTGACTGTAAACATGTTTCACGTCAAAGTGGGTTGATCCACTTTTATATGACTAATAAATAGATCGGGTTCGGGTTGAACCATATAGTCATATACCATTATCTCCACACTGACATGAACCCGACCTGCCAACATGAATTGCCACCCCTCAGTTCACTTGATAGTCATACCTATGCAAAGACCATAAAACAGTCAATCACACACATTGCATATTTCAAACAAAGGAAATTAAATAAATAAAAATATAATTTAAATAAATAAAAAAGCAAAGAATTCAAAAGTAAATAGAACAACTAAAAAAAAACCAAAAAAGTAATAAAATAAAGCAATTCCATACTCTAATGGTATGACAGTATGATTACTTACTCGAAGCAATCATTCTCCTTACTTTATACCTAAACTTCTAAAACTAACCCACAAATCTTATAAAGTAGAAAACGGAAATTATATTCCTATTTTTCAGGGCACATCTCAGTGAAGACCGGCAATCTTGGTTTTTGACGTTTGCGACTATAAAGTACGTAGTTGATCTGAGCGTCAACGGCCATGCTGCAAATCTCCGGCGACTTGATTTTCTCCCCGAGCTGCGCTATCATAGCCACCGTCTCGTTTGGAGGGAAATATCTATCCATAGGCGTGGATGTCAAGGGCTTGGGCATGCTGTCATGGTTCCCTCCAAGTGTAGAAGATGATGCTTCAGAGGAGGTCTCCATTGCTTTCTTAATCTGAATTAACAAAAAAATTGATTGCAAAATAACACTTTAGACGATAGTATAGAACAAGCAAGTGGTGTATGTGATTAGAGGGATATATAAGCAAAAGAGGAAAGTTCGAGTTCGAGTAAGATTTAAGGGAAAAAGGTTTCTTACTAAAAACAAAAAATAGAGGTCCACGTGATTAAGGAAACCGCCCATATGTATTCCACATGTACAGAAAAAGCTGTATAGTTTCGTAGTTGGTTTGTAATACCAATCTGGCAAGGAGACCTTGGTCCCATATTAAGATCGATCATCCTTCAACAATTCATCAAATAAAAAATCACCATTGTTCAACCGATTGGAACAAACAATTCAAACAAAAAACCAAATGGCTAGTTTGGATTTTATGCAAGTTTGACTAACGTGCTATAAAAGGGTTGTGTCATGGGTTAACTCAGAAAAGATTAGGTACGGAAATCTGCTTTTCCTGATGTATTAGGATGGCATAAGGAGGTGGACACATCAGCATTGAAAAGTGAAAGTCACTTTTCGGTACTGATGTGTCAGCCCCCGAAAAGCAGATTTCCGTATCAACATTTTACAAAATTAAAATAAAAAAGGGGGAAAACCTTTTACATTACCTCAGTGGGTCCCCAACCCCCCCATTGTGGGTCAAGCTTACATCACTCTGTTAAGGCTGGATCAACTTGGCCTGACCCAAGCTAAAATTTGGTCCAAGAGACCCTACATTGGGCTTGAATTGAAGTCTGATCTTATGTTTGGATCATGTTGCAGGCCTATATCAATATATAGTGTTTTCTTCTTCTTCTTTCATTTTTCTAATTTTATATTTATTTATAGATTTTACTAATATATAATATACAGCTGTGCGTTTGCCCAGACCTAGCCCAGCATGAGACCCATAGAATAAAGTTGGGCTGGGCTCAAGCCTTGTTTTCTGAGTTTCTTCTAGACCCAAGCCTAGTCTGAACCCATAAAATATACAAAGCTGGTCTGCCCCGGGCCTACTGTGGCCCAGCCTATGCATACTCCTACTCTCAATGGAATCCGGACCCTCTGTCATCTTACCGGCAAGAACTTGAATCTGAATTCCCCTCCATGGAAAGTAGACCATGGCCACAAGACTTGAAGGCCTACCATGGAGAAGATGTTGTCGTTCATATATGGACAAGATATTAACAACAAAAGCATAAGCGGCAAAGAAGTCAATGAAAAAGTGGCTAGGTCTGTCAATGAACCGAGTTGGCTCAGCACGACTCGTTAAAAGCCGAGCCTAGCCTAGCTTGTAATTGAGCTCATTTGGCTGAGTGCAGTGGCGGAGCCACATGGGGGCGGGTAGGGGCCATGGCCCCCCCAAACTTTATGCAACCCATTGAGTATACAAACCTCCCAAACTATCCGAACCTAGGCGGGAGGGGGCCATGGCCCTCCCAAACTTTATGTAACCCATTGAGTCTACAAAACTCTCACTTAGTGTACAAACAGTTTCATGTAAACCCACTGAATATACAAACCTCCCAAAGTAGAGAAAGGCTCACCTAAGCACAAGCCACCTCCTCCTTACAGTCACTACCCTGGTCACCCTCCATAACCCATCCATCCCAGCTAAGTGAATCGATATGGGTATTACAAATAGATAGTCATAAATAAGAGGTGTAGCTATCTGTTTATTTACAATTTTGTTGGTGGTGCTCCTTGCAAGTAAACATTCACAGTTCCTATAATTTAGGGGTGTCAACAAGCCGAGCTTTGCCCAGCTCGGTTCTGAGTAGGCTTGTCAGTCATGTTTGAATATTACATATATATATAGCTTTTAGCGGGCTGAGCTTAGTGAAGCTTGGCCCAAGCTCACTTAGGAAATAAGCTTAAATCAAAGCTCAAGCTTGGCTCACTGGGCTTAAATCAAGGCGACGAGCTGAGCCAAGCTGAGCAATCCCATCCCATTGACAGCCCTACCTATATACATGTACAAAGTGTTTATGTCATTACTATACCGAGTGTAATATCTTTGTTTGTATAAGAACAACTTTGTGTAAGCCATTGTACCCCACTTTATGTAACCTTGGTACATATTTATTAATTTTGATACACTTTTTATTATGCATTAATTGGGCTATAAAATCCTTCATGGCGTCTTAAATCATGTTTATAATTCTTTTTTGCCCTATTATATATAGCAAAATACATAGTATATAAAAAAAAAATGATCATCTTAATTTTAGTTTGCCCCCCGAAAGATAAATTCTTCTGCCATTGGCTGAGTGAGTTTGAGTCGGGCTAAATTAGGCTCAATTCACTAAAAGTGTGGCTATATATATAAAACATTATATATTCCTATATACTTTTAATGGATTGATAGTCCTAATAAGTGGTGTATTTAATTGCAGTACATACTTAATGGATCCACATATTCAAGTGTGAGGTGTGGCCCCCTCCCTTTTATGAGAACTTAAGTTGATTCTCTAGAGCACTCATGAGTATCTAGATATAGTACATGATTGAAATTGTGCTAACCTAATAGAATGATGAAGATTGTGTGTGAAGAATGTGAATGACATTCTTAATTGATTCACAATAGTGGAGTCTAGTTTATAGACCCGAGGTCCATCAAGCTTTTATGGGTCATAAGGTGTTTTTCCAATGGTAGATTCAATCTTTAAACATTGATGTGTGTTTATCTTTTGCTCTGACTCCTTTGTGTGTAGATAACTTTTGATAGTTTGTGTCTGTGTCTACATATTTACACACTTTATGTGTTTTACATGTTTGACATTTTTTACGTGAGTTTAAATTGTTTTGAAGTAGTTTTATATTAGATCTTTATTTGATTAAATTTTTGAATCTTGTAAGGGATTGTGATATATTTGGTAACATATGCAGATGTGCTATGAGATTCAAAACTAAATCTTATATTAAGTATACATTCAGTAATATTTATTATGAGATTCATAACAAAATCTCATATTAAGTAATAATGAATTACAATATTAAACATTTACTATTTAAATGGCCTTTAGTAAGGCATTATGGTGGTCCACACACGTTTCAGCATCTAAAAGGCCTGAACATTGGTTGTAGGCGTTGATTAGCCATATGTACAATTTGGTTCTCTCTTATTTTGACACAAGAGGGCTAAAAAGTCACGCATACAAAAAGTATGGTTTTTCAGGGAAGATTGTCTCTTTGTTCTTCAAAGTTTTTTCTCTGAAATTTTAAAATTTAACAATCTACACACTACACCAAATTGACCGTCCTAGTCATTCATTTATAGGCCTTTGTCACTATGCAAAGCAATAGAAAATTATTGATGTATCCCTTGGAGGTGATCGCCAAACCAAACCGTTGCATTGAAAGAACCCAACAAATCCACTATAAGAGTAGTAGAGTACTACGAGCAACTCCAACAAATCTCGTTGGTTGAAGTTTTTGTTAGATTTGCATATATGTATTTTTTCGTTGGATTTTGATAATATTTGGGTATGTTATAATTCGTTTAGTTTATTTGGTTAATTTTCATGTTTGTATTTATGCCAAATATCATGCTAAAGATTATGAAAATTTTTGTTTATTATAATTATAATCATGGTTGAGCTATTGAGAATTAGACAAATGGTATTTTATTGTTAGTAACCCATATATTTTTGTAAATGAGTAACATTGCATTTATTACAAAATTATCTAACATGGTAAGCTGCTCCTATTGCAAGACTTAAACATATTTAGGTCCAATGGCAATTCCGTACCCTATGTAGGTGATTTAAGGAATTGGCAATGAGAGTGAAGAATCAGCAATGGAACCAGAGATCCCAATGGTGGAACCCATGAAAGATAACTTTGGCCTTTTTTGAATGAGGATGCTAGTCAAGTTGTGGCGTAGTAGATGTCGACCTGTTGAATCAGCTTGCTGAATTTCAAGTCATTGAGGTCCCAAGGATGTTATCGTTGAGCCTCCCACCTCTTCCCTCAGTCCTTTCGGCTCTGTTATTTCTATTTTGTGAGAAAAATTCTATTGATAATGTGCCTCTATTTTATAATCAAAACGGTTTCCATTGCATAATTAGTTTTAGATGTAAAGATCACAACACTATTGAATGGCTTCAAACTTTTTTCGTTGAAAACATGATTGCTATCTCATTGTTGCAAGTTAGCACATAAAGCTTTTCATGTTGAAGAGCTACTTTTTCATCTAAGCTTTCTAATCTAGACAAGGGATGGGTGGTAAGAGGCATAACAAAGTCCACATTAGAGTACTTGTTTTCTTTTGTGGGAAAGTAGTGTTATGGCGATCCAAGTTGTACAAGGGCTAATGTAGACAAAAACATTATATACATTGTTAACACATAAGTGTGTCAACCCAATTACTGTCCAACCCTAATTTATTTGTTATTTCTTACGGGGAAAACAGAAAAGTTACATAAATGTAATTAAGATGCAACACAATACAACCCTAGCGGATTTGGTCCGCCTCCCTACAAATGCCGTAGGTCCATTGGACATCGGGGGTGGACACATCAGCGCCAAAAAGTGAAAAGTGTAAATCACTTTTTGACACTGTTGTGTCCACCCCTTGACACCCAGCAGACCTAAGGCATTCATAGGGGGTGGACAAAATCTGCACCGAAATACAACAAGCACGTGTATCACACTGTTTTAGAAGTTCTGATATGTGCAATAAAAGCCTCTTTTTTTTTTATTTAATCTGACCATTAGAGTCCACTTGATAATCATATGTATACGTAAACAGAACCTGTAAAAGACGGAAAACAGGCAATCTCAACATTGGATATTTCAACAAAGGGAAAGGATTTGCTACACTTGTTTGTCTCGTGTGTCCCCACACCACAGGCTGATACATAATAGATTTTTGTATTTGTTGCCTTTTTTAAAATAGGGAGCAAATGTTCATTTGAACACTTTTTAAAATTTATGGCTTTAAACCTATAAACTAGGGCTGCCAACTACCCGATTATTATCCATGTTTGATTTGTGTTCAATCCGCTAATATTCGATTAAAATGAATCTATGTCTGATTCGATTATTCAACTAAATATTTGAATTCATTAAAATTAATATCAACAACAAACAGCCTTATCCCAACTATTTGGGGTCGGCTACACGAATCCTGTTCCGCCATTCTGTTCTATTAATATTTATATTGTATTTTGTAGGACATGTTATGTAGAACAAAACATAAGAATACCATAACATTAACCTTAACTCATTTCTCATCTCTCATGCCCAATTTGAATGAAAGAAAGCTTCTATTAGCCAGTTCTTCATTCTCCCATTGATCTATCAATCGTCTTTTATCTCCATAATTCTTAGGTCTTTATTGTTCTTGTAAATATCCAAAAAATATTAAACTCCAATCCGATATTTGATTAAATAAAAAAATTCAAATACGATATGCCTATATCCAATCTGTATTTGATCCGTTGACAGTCCTACTATATACCTTAATTTTATGGGTACCTATTTTTTCATTTGAAATTTAGTTTTACAGTTTTAATCCTATACAGCTCACCTCAACTTTTGTGTGTGGGGACACGGGGGACAGATAAATTGGGTGCCTTTCCCCTTGAACAAAGGGAATTAAAATAAAAAAGAATATATAAATTAAAAAAACTAAAAAACAGCAAAGAATTCAAAAGTAAATAAAACAATTCAATACTCAATAGTCAATACTATGTCTATAGTATGATACTTTGATTGCTTAATACCTAAAGTTTAGGGCTGTCAATCGAGCTGGGCTGATCTGGGGCGAGGTCTGTCCAAAATCAACCCAATATGTTTTACCCAAACCTGAACTTGGCCAGAATAAAGCTTCGGATCTAAAAGTTGGGCCCAAATTCAGCCTATTTTAAAACTACGGGTTTTGAGCCGAGTTTGGACTATCCAAATTAGAAATCATTTCTTAATTTTTAGGATGATTTTAGGCCCATACTAAATGCATACATATTATATGTCATTTGAAACATTTGATGATAATAAATTTGTTAAAAATATATGAATCCTATATATATATATATATCAACATATAAATAAAATTATTATTTGCTAATTAGTTCGGGTCAGGTTGGCCTGGGCTTTGGGTTGAACTTAAACCTGCCCAAACAAGGCCTGAATAAAACTATGGGCCTAAAAATTGGACCCAAATTCAACCCAGCCTAAAATTAGGTTAGCCCAACCCAATTATCTTTTAGACCAAACATGTTGGGCTTCCGGTCAGACCAGCCCAATTGACAGCGTTACTAAACTTCCAAAACTAACTCAAAAATCTTAACAAAGTTGGAAAACGGAAATCCCATCCAAACCACATTCTCACCTTTTCAGAGCGCATCTCAACGAAGACCGGCAATCTTGGTTTCTGACGTCTGCGACTATAGAGTACATAGTTGATGTGAGCGTCAACGGCCATGCTGTAAATCTCGGGCGACTTACATTTCTCCCCGAGCTGCGCTATCATAGCCACGGTCGCGTTTGGAGGGAAGCAGCTATCCATGGCCATGGGAGTTGATGTCAGGGGCTTGGGTGTGCTGTCATTGTGCCCTCCAAGTACAGTAGATGATGCATCAGAGGAGGCTTCCATTGCTTTCTTAATCTGAAGTTACACATTTGATTGCGAAGTAACCCTCAGACGCGAAGAGGTGTGCGTGAGGAGACGATGGATATATAAGCAGGAGAGAATTCCGAGTTGGAGTTGGAGTTGGAGTAAGATTTAAGTGGGAAAAAGGGTTTTTAAGGTTCTTACGAAAAAATATAAGCCCGCAAGGAAAGCTTATCTATTAACCCACGGTTTGAAGGATGGGAACTATCCATGCCCCGCTCATCTCCCTCCGAGATCACAAACACATCGCAAAGCCCAATTCCGAAGCCACCAATAACGGCCGGTACTTTGATTACCAGAGGATACTTAACTTGATCGATCAATGTTCCGATATGAAACAGGTGAAGCGAATTCATGCTCACATGCTCCGCACTGGCCTCTTCTCGGATCCTTACTCGGTTAGCAGGCTCATTACCATCTGCGCCCTCTCTCCCTTCTCAAGTCTCGAATACGCTAGACAGGTGTTTGAACAAATTCCCCAACCAAATCTCTATATGTGGAACACTCTCATTCGTGCATACGCTTCCAGTCCCGAACCCAACCAAAGCCTCCTACTCTTGTCCAAAATGCTTAATCAATGCCCTGATCGTCCCAACAAATTCACTTTCCCTTTTGCCATCAAAGCAGCTTCGGAGCTCTCTGCCTTGAACAATGGGAGAGTGTTTCAGGGCATGGCAATTAAATCCTCGCTGGGTTCGGATGTTTTCATTCTCAATTCTCTTATTCATTTGTATGCGTCGTGTGGAGATTTGGATCAGGCTTATCGGGTGTTTGTGAAAATTCCTAAGAGAGATGTTGTTTCTTGGAATTCTATGATTACTGGTTTTGCTCAGGCAAACTGTCCGGATGAAGCATTAGAATTGTTTCGGGGGATGGAGATGGAAAAAATAAAGCCAAATGATGTCACTATGGTGAGTATTCTTTCTGCTTGTGCAAAAAATTTGGACTTGGAGTTTGGGAGGTGGATTCATTCTTATATTGAGAGGAATGAAATTGGTATGGACTTGATTTTAAGTAATGCCATGCTTGATATGTATACTAAATGCGGGAGTCTTGAAGAAGCTAAAAGACTGTTTGATAAGATGCCTGAGAAGGATTCCGTCTCATGGACAACAATGATTACTGGGTATGCCAAATCAGGGGAATTTGATGTGGCTCGTTGTTTTTTTGACATGATTCCTAATCCAGATATTGCAGCATGGAATGCCCTGATCTCGGCTTACGAACAGAGTGGCCTGCCAAAAGAAGCTTTATCTCTTTTCCATGAACTGCAGCTAACTGCAAGTGCCAAACCAGACCAGTTAACCCTTGTCAGCATGCTGTCTGCTTGTGCTCAATTGGGTGCAATGGATTTAGGTGGCTGGATACACACTTACATTAGGAAGCAGGGACTTAAGTTGAATTGCCATCTCACGACCTCCCTCATTGACATGTACTCCAAGTGTGGTGATCTAGGTAAGGCTCTTGAGGTGTTTCGATCTGTGGAGCAGAAAGATATCTATGTTTGGAGTGCCATGATTGCAGGATTGGCAATGCATGGGCGTGGCAAGGCTGCAATTGATCTATTTTTTCAAATGCAAGAGGCTAAGATTAAACCCAATGCCGTGACTTTTACCAATGTGCTATGTGCTTGTAGCCATGCTGGGTTAGTGGAGGAAGGTAGAGTTTATTTTAATGAAATGCTCACGGTGTATGGAGTTGTTCCTGAAGTCAAGCACTACGGATGCATGGTTGATATCCTTGGTCGTGCTGGCCTCTTAGAAGAAGCTGTAGAATTGATTGAGAAAATGCCAATAGCCCCTGGTGCTTCTGTTTGGGGTGCATTGCTTGGTGCTTGTAGAATTTATGGAAATGTTGAGCTAGCGGAACATGCTTGTAACCGTCTACTCGAGTTGGATCCTAGGAATCATGGAGCCTATGTGCTTTTATCAAATATATATGCCAAGTTTGGGAAATGGGATGCTGTCTCAAGGTTAAGGAAGATCATGAGAAATTGTGGAATCAAGAAAGAGCCTGGATGCAGTGCAATAGAGGTTGATGGTGTGGTCCATGAGTTTCTAGTTGGAGATAACTCTCACCCTCTGGCCAAGAAGATATACTCCAAGTTGAATGAAATTGTGTTGAGATTGAAGTCAGTAGGTTATGTGCCAAATAAGTCTCACCTACTTCAGAATGTAGAAGAAGAGGATGTGAAGGAGCATGCACTATACCTTCACAGTGAGAAGTTAGCAATAGCTTTTGGGCTTATTAGCATGGATCAACCCGCACCAGTTCGAATTGTGAAGAACCTTCGCATTTGTGGGGATTGCCATTTAGTTGCTAAACTAATTTCTAGGCTTTATAATAGAGAGATACTATTAAGAGATCGCTATCGGTTCCATCATTTCAAAGAGGGCCATTGTTCTTGTATGGACTACTGGTGAATAAGATAGGATTGGCCAGAATACTTCAACTTATCTCAATGCCTGGAAGTTTCCAGTACTTCATATTTGGTTGCAAAGAGATACTGGGAACAGAGTAGCACCAGGCTTCAATTAGGAACATGATCTGTTGTAAGGACCAGACTCCCTATGATTTGCATGACTGAAATGTTTGAGCTGTGACCCAAGTAGTTATCCTCAATCTGGATCTTCAGCAGTAAACTCAAGTTGGAAAATAGGAACAACACAATAATCAAGTTGTTTTCCAAATATTGATCATCAGAAGCAAACAATCAGGTGCCCGTATTTTTGGTTCCATTTGGAATCTTACTGTTCAATCCGAGAACTTCAAATATAGTGGATTGAAGAACACAATGGTTCTGGGCCATATATAATCTCTTGAATACCAGACCTATAAATGCTTACTGATTGAATGCACTTCCTAGCAACATCAAAATCATGTCCATTCTCACTTGGTGAACTGTGGAACATGTGACTCCAATTCTCACAGTTGAATCTAAATGTTCTCTCATTTTGTCTCTCAGATGTCTTAAGCCTCCGCTGCTGTTGATGGGTTCTGCTCCACCACCACTTCTTTTGGGCATTGCTATCTTGGCAAAGTTTCGGAGATTCAGGACATGCTCAAACATTTTGGTCTCCTTCCAGTAAATATAACTAACATGAAGACCCCAGAGCGGCATAAATCCCTCAGGATTAATACTTCACCGGCCATACCATTCTCTGCAATTCACACGTAGTGTAATACCTTGCTTAAAGTCAGAAAAAGTAATAAGACAGTGTCTTCAGATTTAGAAACCATTGGCCTATCAAAATAAATAAATAAAGCCACAGAGGATTTGAAGACAGCGTAGCAGGAGCAGGAGTGAGGGAGGTCAGCATTCCACCCATATGGTAGAATACTAGAAATTATGTATGTCCAAGGGGCTACTGATCGCCAATTTTTGCATCCCGGTCAAGATATCCCCAACAACAAAAATTAACTCAATGGGGGTAGTTTTAACCTCTAAGCCATTACTTTCTCTATTTTATGAACGGTTTTAGGGAGAATTTTGGCACTAGGAAATGGCTGGGAACATCTAATCAAAAACAAACTTTTGGCATGAAGATATCTTAAGTGAACTCATTCGAAGTCAGTTGAGAACCAATTGGCGTACAAGTTATGGTTAGGAACACCAGCAGGATAATATCAGCAAATCAGATTCAGTGGTTTCTGAGAACAGTTACAATATTCACAGATAAATGGGTCCCAAGGGCAGTGACATGAATCCAGACTAGCAGTAACCCCGACAACCAATGGAAACAAATGTTCTGTCCAGGATTTTGTATGTTATAGTGTCCCACACATAAAGGCTGGGTGCATAGGGTTAGAACTGTAGAAACAGTTAAATGAAAAAATAGGTAACCCTAAAAAACTGTTCAAATGAACATTTGCTCCCTATTTAAAAGAGGCACCAAATTCCAAAACCACCACGTATAAGCCTATGGTGAGAGGACATGGTAGGACATACAAAACCTGAACAAAAATTTTGCTCCCCAAACGAATTCACAGTTTAAATCGGTACAACTGCAAGAGCTCCTATCTTGTGTAACAATCACATGTAGCTCTTTGCAAAATACCTGGTAAACGAAAGAAAACAACTAGAATGAGGTATGAACTGAGTCATGTCACAGCAACTCTCTTCTTAAATCTAGTTTCGCTCCCAGTCTGATATATTTGTCAGTGCAGTCGCCAGTGGCCAAACTCTGGAGTAAAACAATCCAATCCTCGTTTTCAAGCCATATGGAATGAAATCATTTCAATATTTCATCTTTGTATTGTATAAAACTTGAATACATACCAGTCAAGCTACACACCCATTTCATATAATTTTATAGAAAATCTGCAATACAGTATCAAGTACTTATTTCCACGGGCATGTGGAAAAGATCACTTGGTATACAAATACCCTCTTACTTTTTTTTTTTTTTTGGTATATACAATATCATCAACGAATACAACAGAACACGCTACAAAAGACCAACTGATCTGGTGTCCCAAAAAATACCATACAACAAGATTGTGGCGAAGGAGCAGATATTATGCACACATAACATAAAGAATGCCTGGCTTTGTTGTTTTCCTTGCAAGGCTACCCAAAAGTTCTGGTGGTGAATTCAACGTCAATGAAGAAAAATGGAGCTTCCTTCCCAGTTTAAATCAACTAATTACTGCGAAGGAAGCCCAAATCTCTTAGAAAACTCAGATTTCCTAGAAGCTTGCGCAGAGTTTTATAACCCCATTGCATGTCAGGTTGCGAGATATAATCATCATCAGCTAGCTTGGGATTGGACTGCTCTTGATCTTTGATTAATTGAAGCTTTTCTTCAAGCCCATCAACATGTAGTTCTCTCTCAGGTCCATCATTGAACAACAGGGTTATTTCTTCCCGACTTGAATCACCACCAGGTTCTTGTCCGCCATGTAACTGGTTTTTCTACGGTTATATGATACATGAAAAAATAAAGGACATAAGGTCTGTATGTGTATGAAGCTAGAGAAATGCACTGTTATGGCTACATTATCTATAGAAACATAGAGCTTATACATTGTCTTAAGCTGAAAAGCTTAGTCTTATTTTTTATCAGCAAGTGCAGCTAATAAGTGAGTGGAATGGCAAAACAGGATTCTTATCACTGTAGTTGGGATAAGAATTTTGTTGAGTTGAATTGAGTTGCAGCTAAGAAATGGTTACATATAGCAACTTTTGAATATGAAGCGACATTGCCCCATTACTGTGCCTTGTTACTTCAACCTTTAAGTGGATTGCCGAAGTAAGAGAGGAGAAAGCTTATTAAACTTATCATCTCACATGACTTCTGGGGTCTGTGATACTCATATTTATGATTACCCATATTCTGTACAATATATTATTTTTAACTGAAAGATACGGTATGCTGCCCTATTTCACCTCAAACCACCCCCAATATCTTGGCGAGTAGATTTCAAGAAAAGATATAGGTGAGACCAAGATATTTTTTCTTACTAGGGGCTCTATGAATTCTGAATCAGTCAAGGCCAATGGAAACGAATGGAACGCTGATCATTTTCCAAAGGAAAACAGGATTCATGTTTAAATGGTTTGAGTGGGCTAAGGGAGATCAAAAGAAAAAAGAAACCAAGGCAAGCCTCATAAAAAAATTTACCTCGAATGCATGATGAACGTCAGCGTTACCAGCTCCAATGGAAGCAGCACTTTTCCCAACTTCCTCTGGGGATGAATCCTGCGTCGTCATTGCAGGTAACGGAGTCAAGCCAGGTACCAGAACAGAACCTCCTTCACAGATAGTTAGGTTCTCATCTTTTGTGTTTATAGCCTTCCCATTACTTTTGAGTATGTTCTCGGCAATCATGAATTCCTTGTCTGCATTAGACATGTGTTCCTTTTCTGAATAAGTAATGTTCTCTGCAGTTTGCAAAGTTTTGTTCACCATAGAGATGTGTTCTTTTGTAAAAGTAATATCCTCTGGCACAATCAATTGATTGTTTGCAGTAGCCATGGGTTCTTTTAGATGGTTAGTATTCATTTCAACAACCAATTCATTGTATGCAGTAGCCGTGGGTTCCTCTTGTGGACAAGAAATGTTCTCTGCAATAATCGTTTTCTCACTGGCATTAGCTATCGCTTCCTCTTTTGGATAAGTCAAGTTCCCTGGAAGAAGCAATTCCATAATTGGATTGACCATTGGCTCCTCTGATAGTTTCCGAACTTCGGCATTTTCCCAATCTTCTGAAACAATAATAGTGTTCTCGGTTTCCCAAGTCTGCAGAATCCGGTCTTGGCCTGGTTGCCACACAACCTCCCCTGCAGTTCCTTTGAGTATAAATTTGAATTGGACAGTCTTTCCAACAGGTATATCCTATTCAATACACAACCAACATATCAGAACTCATCAGTCAACAATTGAATCTCTATACCTCAAAGGATTCCTTCTTACCAGCTCAACTGTCCAAATGTGTCCATCAGACCAATTCAGCGGTATTGCATTTGAGGGGTCCCACAAACCAAAGATGGGATGATCTCCAACTAGGAGAAATTGCTGACCAAACAAACACTCTTTTTGTAACTGGAATTTCACATGAACAGTCTTTGATTGATCTGAGAAATAGAAATAAGAGATACTAACATGAAATAATCAAATGGAAATATTACTTGATTGGAAAATTCAGAAATCAATAAAACTTACAGTTTGCTAGAATGTGAGCTTCTGCATTCTCCCAGTCCACCTGCACCAATGAGTATTCGTATAAGCATCAAAGTGAAACAAGATTCAATTAATTGTGATAAAGGTTAAAAAAGAAGAAGAAGACTTCTAGATAAATTAATTGTGGAAAGTCATATCTCCGAGGACCATTTACATCTTATTTCTTTCTTCTTTTTTTCATGAATAACGAATTTTATAAAAGAAGAAAATAAAGACACAAAATATACAATCAAGGGCTAGGACTCAACCTGCCAAACAAGCAAGAAACAAGCAAAGAAAACTAACAGTCAAGAACATGATCCCCTATAAAAACATCCTACTGACTAACACTCCATTTAGCAAGCTTATATACAAGATCATTTTGAGCCGTTGGGATATAAATCAAGTCTGCCTTAAGCTCTTTCAAGAAATACCATGCCTCACAAATCAGATGATGCAACCTCCATGACCCCCTTGCCTTCCTTTCTCCCTAGCTAATCACCATCCTTGAGTCCCCTTCCATTGAACAATCTAAAAGCTCTTTCTTTTTTAGGATACAAAGGGCTTCAAGAAATCCCATCATTTTCGTGTGAAGAGCGTCAACAATACCTATCGCCCCCCTTTGGCAAGGATAATGATACCCTGCGAATCTCTCAATACACAACCATAAATGGTTGGCCCTAGGTTGCCAAAGGAGGCACCATAATACAGTACAAGGGAGAAGATACCACAAATTGATGTAGAGTAATTCCAAAACCCTCAAACAATGGTTAGATTTAAAGTGCGGAAGCAAAAGTTTTCAAAAATTAAATTTAGTACTTCAAGTAGCCACAAAAATTTTAGAATCAGAAAATAAAATCACAAAAAGAAGAAAATGAGTTAGAATAGAAAAAGATGCGAAAATATGAGAAAAGATCCCAAAAGGGTATTTTTATAATTTTGGACAGAAAATCCGAAAATTACCAAAATACTCTTTCTGAAGCATCAAAAAATTCTGAAATTGTTATGGCCACTTCTGACGTATTCCAAGGTTCTACAGTTAAAATTTCAAAAAATTCCAATAAGATTTAATGGATCGAATCAAAGAATTCTAAAAAAAATAAAGGTTCTTTAATAGAGGTTTCAAGAGAAGGTAGAAAAAGAATGAGAATAAAGTAGTATAGAAAGAGAAACTTAGGAAGAATCTAAGAGATAAAGAAAAAGAATAAATATATATCTTGAAGGAGAGAGGGAGCTTGTGGTCACACCTATGAAAGAAAAAGAGAGAGGGGAACCATGAGTGACATCAACCCTTGGAAAATGAGAACATGGGGAACCATGAGTGACATCAACCCTTGGAAAATGAGAACATGGCTACAGTCACACCTTAGGAACACCCAAATCTCCAAAAACTTGTTTATTCTTCACTATCAAATTATGGGAGAGGGGTTGCCTTTAAATAGGCTTACAAACTTAAACAATTAAAAACTTGCTAAAATTGAAAACTTCCTAAAATCCTAAACTTGCTAGTCAAGTTTTCTAAAAACATAAAACTTTCTAAAAAATAATTTTCGTAAAAATTCAAATTCATAACCATGGTATCAAATATCTCAAAATATCTTAAATATCTTCCGACATATGTTCATGTCTACCAGGACCGACACAATATATTCCTATACCGACACAAAACATTTGGTTCATTATAAAAATTCATTTTTTGGTCAACATGATGTACGATGTCAGTGTGCTTGAGCGAATATTCCTCTTTCACAATGTATTATTGCCTAATATCGATAATGTGTTGTTATGATAAAAAATTATATGAAAAACGATAAATTTCAAAGAAAGTAAAATGAAGGAAAAGAAGAAGTTGAAGATAAGAAAGAAGAAAATGAAAAGAATCTACTTGTTCCCATATGCTTATACGGTTAGATTATAATATTTTTGTCAATCATTATGTATACATGTGTATTTTTAAAAAATATTAAAATACAAGTATACTAAAATAAGCTATCATTCCTAATGAATCTATTTGTTTCCTTGTGCTTATGTAGTTAGATTAAAATATGTTTCTTAAGTTTCCACGATTTTTATAATATTTCTTTTCGATATTTTTTATATATGTCTTATTTTGGCCTAACTAATATTTCCACCAATACCAACATTTTGAACCTTACTCATGACTTTTTAAAAACATTATTCTCATTTTTATTGACACCCCCTTAATAATTTTGATCATAACTTTCTCAAATCACCTCGGATTTGTGCAATCTTGGTCTTGTTAGAAAGGTAACTTAATAACCTATCTAATGACACCAAAATCAAGTCAAAAAATCAAGTTTTGGCCATAGAAAAATTGGGTCCAAAGTGAAAAACGGGATTACAACTAAAAACCCAAAAAAACTAAACTAACTATGACACTATTAACCTTATTACAAAATTATCCACACCTTACAAAATTTGAATTAACCCCACATAACATATAATTTTAATTCGTGCCCTCTTATGTGGGGGTACATACATAAGTCGCATGATGTTGTCCACATCATTCTCCCGGGGTGGGGAGAAATTTGACCTTGAATTTGAAATCAACCACCATCATTCATAGCTTGGTAATATGTCAGGAGCCCGCAACAAAGGTGATAGATGTGGTGGAGGTCCTAGAATTGATGACTCGTATGTACCTTTTGGATTAGATGGCTGTTTGGACTTGGATCTTGATCTGGTCCGCTTCTGAACTTTTGCCCGAGTTGGAATCTTCTCAAGCTTTGGCAAAGTCTAAACTTTGGTGATGATCTACAATATGGTAGGAAGGAGGAGTTCCAAGTATAGAGTCTTTGTAAAAATTCTTTCGCCTTGATCTCTTATTTTTTCTAAATTTTGACTTTTTCTAGGCTATTGTCTAGCTTGCAGATTCAGGCTTTTGAACTAGAACTGAAGTATGAATCTCAATTCTCTATACGAACTCTTTTCTGTCTTTCAATTTTTTGAAGTCTAGACTGAATAATACCACATTGACATTTAAGGATCATGTAGTGCCAACAAATTAAAACAATCATTTTTTCTTTACTCTTTCTAATCGGTTAAGTTCTTTCTTGAGTTCATGTTCCCCTATATTTTTTATCCTTCTTTCAAATCTTTGAAAAGTCTGAGGATCATGGTAGAGTTTCCAATGATGCCAAAATATAGGATCTTCATAACTAATGATGTAAACAATTGGAAAACTCCTCGGATTTCAGCTAGATAGAACTAACTGAGAAAACCTTAAAATGAGAGACTTGTATGAACCGAATTAGATAAGAATTAGTTGGAACCTGGCTCTGATATCACACCATCAAAATTAACCTTAACTTTTCCCATCATAGGAGGCACCCATGCATTGGTTCTATGAGGGGCAAGTCTCGAAGAAGGCAATATGCATATACTCCAATCCTTTAGGCCTAGTCTGGTTGCCATAAATCATATAAAAAAGAAAAGAAAATCCCACAAGAAAAGGAAAGAAAAGAATCATGAGAAAACCAATGTTAAGTTATTACGTAATTTGTCAATTTCATTTCAAGTTTAGGTGATAGGCTATGAATGTTATGTATAATGAGTGAACCTATGAGTGTCTAGCATGGAGACCGTCACCATGATAAGGAGGAGGTTCAAGTGCTAGAAGCCAAGGCATATCAAGTAAAGAACCCAAGAAGTGCTAAAGAAAAGTGTCAAAGAAGAGTCAAGTCACCATCTCCAAGCCCGAGGGGTAAATCAAGTATAAAACCAAATGGGTATTGTGTGATTACTCTAGGAGACCCTCCAAAGACCAAGGTTTGATCCTAAGAAGGCTTTAAGACCAATATATGCCCCTAGGTGCAATGGCTCAAAACCCCTAGTGAAAAATGAGCGAAGAAGTATGAAAATCTCAACTTGAAATGGTCATAACTTTTGATCCCGACGTCCGCTCGGAACCCACGAGTACTTAAAACGATCAGCTTGAGAAGCTCTCTTTGACTGGCTTTGACTGATCACAAGTGCATGATCATTCATGGCCTGACCAATCACTAAGTGTCTGATCAGTTAGGGCACCAAGGAAATGGTGTCACACCCCGAAACCCACACCAAAAGAGCCATGAATTTCAGCATATGACATTAAACATTCATTCATTCATTCTTAATTTGTAAATTTCATATAAATTTTTCGTTCATTCTTTTCATTCATACGTAACAGAATTACATATCATAAATCATAACCATCCATATCCCATAATCAACTTGTAATAAAATTTTCATAATTTCATAAACCTG
>JAOXJP010000003.1:4327576-4339532 GCA_025762735.1 Platanus orientalis
AGAAGCTGCGAAAAGGGCAAAAAAATTAGGTTGGAACGAAGGTCGTGAGAACTGTGAAAACGGCATCAGGGTGCGGATACATCAGCTCCGAAAAGTGATAAGTGCCCCCAAAAAGTGTAAATCACTTTTTGGTACTGATGCGTCAGCCCCTCTGGTGCCGTTTTCACAGTTCCCACGAGTTTCGTTTGCACAAAATCCAAAGCAAAAAAGCTAACAAGTAAATTTCTCTAAAATAAATAAAAGGTGGCAATAAAAAAATAATAATGATAGATCTCCGTACATCCTGAAAAGAAACCAAATCATACCACACGGAGCGTACGGCACAAGTTTGGGAACATGCAGGTTGATGGGAAACATACTTGTACGGCAACTCTGGTTCCACGTGTCGAAAATGGGTTACTTAGGCGGTGAGTTCATATCATCTCTGTATGGACAGTGCCATTCCAGTTTCTGCTCACGATGTGAAATGGTATCTAACAAAGGGTTTATTAATAAATACACGAGTGTTTTGTACAAATGTGAATTTACTATAATACTCTTCTATGAACCATGTGTATTGACTCAAACACGCTTTATCAACCACATGTCAAGTACTGATTGGAAATTGAAGGATACAGTATTTGGCACTAAGGGTATTTTACCCCGAGTGCGCCTGTTTGGCTTCTGTGAGCACAGAATGCGTGTTGGGGCTGAGAATACTTATATCAGCATTGAAAAATGATTTGCATTTTTTGGGGTTAGTGTTTATCACTTTTCAATGCTGATGTGAATGTTCACAAGCCTTTAAACACCAATTGTGCATACACAGAATCCGGAATGCAAGTCCGCTATGCGCATATGTTAAAGTGTGAGAAGGGCACTCTATATTATAAAAAAATAAAAATTAAGGGCACTCTAAACTCTAAAGTAGCTACTGAGATGGTTGAGAGGAATTTTTCTCCAGCTTGAAATCCCTCTATAGTACGAAACGAGTCATATAAAATATTTACAAATATGGGTGTGATTTGATTGAAATTAACCCATCTTCACCTGTTAATAATTACTCACTAACGTTTACCTATCAAAAAGATTTGATTGAAATTTGAAATTCAAATTTTAATGGTGAAAAAAACTATACTCATTAGTGGCAGTGATATACCCCTTTCCTGTCTTAAGTGATGAACAGTTGAACACGTGGGTCAAGTAAACCCAAGCGATATATCCTCACACAGTTGAAAACTGAGCAATTGATTGGTGGCCACACTCAAGGCATGATATGTGTAAGAAATGGTTATTGTTTTGGGGCGTGTTTGGCAGGCACCTGTAATGAAATCATTTCATTTTAAATTCTCCAGTCATTTGTAACAATAAGGTGATGGTTCAAAATGAACTCACTCATGTTTATATTGTTTTGTTAACTCAAATTAGAAATGAAGTTATTTTAGGTTTTTTTTTTTTTTTTTTATAAAATGAAATGATTTATGTTATTATTCATATTTTGGTGATGAATGAAAATCAGTTTATTGACAAATCAATATGAATCAAAATGAGCTCATTTTCAATCATTACATTATGATTCTAAATGCCTTAGGATAATTTTTTTTTGGTAAAAAAAATATGTATTAAAGCTAAAAAAAATGGGTGGGGGAATCCTCTTGAATGGCTAAGGAAAGCTAAGTAGGAAGCTCGTTTACATAAATGGAGTCGTAATTTTGGTGAGCAAAAACATGAGCAATTTTGTTTGCCTTCCTATTAATATAGTTACACAGCGTTGAATTGAAAAAATTGAAAGCGTTCGAGATAGTTCCTTATGACTGCATGTAGATACCAAGGCATCAAATGGGTTGGCTTTAATGGGCTGATATCCTCTATGCCACCCCCCTTGTGCGACGCTCAAGGGCCACACAGGGGGGGGGGGAATCAATTCACTTTTTGGAGGTGATGTGACATCCCAAAAAGTGTGTTGATACCCCCTTGTGTGGCCCTTGAGTGTCTCACAAGGGGGGTTGGCGTAGAGGATTTCAGGCTGTACTTTGGAGGAAGTGGATGACATAATGACAGTTCCAATGGGCAGTCAATGCGTGCATTTTAGAAGGGCAAGCACTAGTAGGCCACCCTCAATCAATCCATATATAGGGTTAAAAGAATGAACTCTCTTATGGTGGGAAGGAATCTTAGATTGTTTAGAAGACTGAAGACAACTCTTAAAGCCAGACAGCCATTTTATTTATCTCTTTCTTTTACTTTTCTATATGTGGGTCACTCATTTAGTACGTAATGTGGAGTCCTCGTGCGGCTTCCAGTTTACATGCACGTGCGAGAGGAAGAGAGATGGCTTCTACTTTCTTGGCTGATCACCAAATTATCTCTAGAATGACGGTATTGCCTTCAAAGACTTACTGAAGGGAATGAAGTCCTGTCACCTGTGACTCCTGTCCAGAAAGGAGCGTAGCAGACGGTGCCATATCAAGTGCACCACACTCCTGATGTGACCACTCAGGAGGGGCAATCAAAAACCTCCAAAAAGTGAATTGATTCCACCCCCTGAGTGGTCCCATCAGGGGTGTGGTACATGCGATATCATCCCGTAGCAGACGGGTTCAGCTGGCTGCTGGCTAACTGCCATATTCCACTCAGGATCCTCTGTAGCCATGCCATGTGTGTAACAACCAAGTTGCAGTCACCACAGGGCGAACTTGGTAAAATTTGAATTTGATGCCTTTTTTGGGGATGCTTTGGACCCTTAACCACGTTTTTTTTACCACGTGTCACTCTGGTGGCGGCAACGCAGTTGCTAGCTATTGTCTATCAAAAGATTTAATCTGCCATGGTTCAGAAACTTGCTACTACCAGAGATCTGTCCTATGCTGTGTTTGTCCATGGCAAAATTTTTCCCTCCAGGGCTACCCATCCACTTCAACCAACCCAATGAAATGACAATTAACTATCGGCTGCCAACTGAAGGTGACCCGGTCTTGCTGGTTCAGGTACCTCCCCAAGGGTCTTTTTTTTTTTTTTTTTCTAGCAGTTCCCGTGTCGATTAAAAAAATAATAATAATTCAGTTTTGTGCTCCCTGAACCAGTGGCCCCAGGTATATTTGCCTTTGATTTTCCAGTCTTGTAGCATTCTTTTTGGCAATTCACAAGAACATGACAATGTAAAAAAATAAGAACTAACTGATATAAAGACCATGATTATGTGATAAATTAAGACCGACCCATCAATATGGTACCCACAAGTCCCACCCAAAAGATGATTCCTCTATCGAGCAACCCAATTAGATGATTCTTCCTGTAAATGGCCAACAGAAATATGCAAAACCCAGAATGTCCTTGCTACGCACAACCTTTAGAATGCTGAGAGAATGTGGCCTTTAAGCGAAAGGATCAGTCTACCTAATTTACAACGCTCTAGCATGCAGTCTTGCAAGACCACATACGCCACCAACCTTTTGTTCTCTCTTGCAGGTCCTGAACAAACCCTTCTTCCCCAAGATACATCTACTAAAAAAAACCCAAAGATCCTTCCCCTACCCACCCCTAAACAGGATTAGGACAATAAATTGTCATGTGGGTAAGCTCACATAATGCCCCGTTTTCCGTCTGTGCCGACTGAAGTCAGATACAAACCTGAAAGTTAGGCCACAGCCTGCGACCTTGCACTGGTAAGGTCTCTCTCCTGTGTGCACCCGTAGGTGTTCAGTCCTTGCCCACGCCCACTTGAATGACATCTTGCAACCCTTCCATGGGCACTTGAGGGGCCTTTCCTCAGCATGAACCCGCTGATGAAGCATTGCATACTTGTGGGATCTGAACCGCTTTCCACACCCATCGTGTGGGCACCGGTTTCGCTTGTGTATGAGCAGATCTGCCCTTGTCTTGAAACTCATACGGCAACCTTCAAGGTCACAATTATGAGCTCCCTCTGCTTTGTCTTTATTTTCTTTAGAAGCAACTGAAACATCCGGCTGTCTCCTCACCTTCTTCATCACTGCCTTCTTGTCTGCTGTTCTCTTAGTGCCAGGCCCAGTCCCACAAGCTACAACTCTTCCTGTCCGCGGCCTCAGTCCCTCACATGGGCTCTTAATAAAGCTATTATAATTATTTTGATCTTCTATAACCTGCTCCACCTCTCGTGGTCTTTTATTTCCCTGATATTTACTTGGCTTGGAGTCTAATATGATGTCAACATCTTCCACCTCCACACTGTTTTGTGAAGAATAAGCCGTCACACCCATGTTCGGTTCCTTCTCTGTTTGGATCTCATGTGACAATTTAGAACCTTCAAGCACCGATACAGGAATTAAAGGCACACCCTTTGAGTTAGCACAAGCATCAACCTTGAGATCTTTGTTAGTTCCATTTGTAGCACAGTTATCATGTTGCATTTCTGACCTATCCAGTGTTACATGAATACAAGACTTATCAGATGTGCTTGCTTCCTCTGTAGATCTCTTCTCTAATTTCGCTTTGGAACTTCTATCAGTCAGGAAAGAAATAGTTAGTGAACCTAAAGATTTTGCAGAGTCACAAACCTTACTTGTCTGACTGAAACAATCAGATATCTTACTCATCTTGCTGGTTTCATCAGCGAACTCTATCTCATGCTGCATTTCAGAACTATCTAGTGTAACCAAATTACAAGCTTCACCAGTCATGGTAGTTTCTACGATAATGTTCTTCTCTATCTGTGCTTCAGAACTTCCAACCATTGGAACATTAATGGCAAGTGAACCTGAAGACTCTGCGGAATCAGGAACCTCCCTCATCTCACTAGTTCCTTCAATTTTCAGGATTTCATGCAGCATGTAAGAGTTCTCAATAGTTGGAAAAATATCCAACTCCACAGGATCATTTCCTTCCTTCCCAACGCCAGAAGAGAGATCTTCAGATGTTTTTGTGCTGTTACCATCCAGGTTTCCATCATTAGTTGTTGCAACTTCTTTTGGCACGTGCTCTCTAGGGTGGCCACTGGATCTACTGGATCCTGCAGGACCACCTAGATTACCATTGAATTTTCTTCTTGAATATTGAATAATTTTATTTTCTGAGACAACCTTGCTGCCATCTGATTGTCCCACCATCATATCATTCTTCTTTATTGGTGTATTCCCACAAAGTTTGAATTTACTTGGACCAGTTGTCTTGTGGTGTGTGCGAGATCTTCTGCAGTGCCACTTCAGGCTCACGATATCTGAATCAGGATTGATATCAGAGAACAATCCACCCAAGGTTAGTGCATGCTGTCCTCGGTTTGATGGAGACATCTTTCTTAGCTTGACACAATACCGTAGGTTGAGTCCAAGTTTTGAGGTCCAGTCTTCTCCACATTCACCATGTTCTTCATCATCAATTGAAATATTAATCAAGTTCAGATCTTCTTGAGATGCACGCTCCAATGGGATATCTTTAAAATTAAAAGGAGCACCAATCTCTTCTGCTATGGCCACAGCATGCGCCTTTATTTTTAGATAATCTGCAGCAAATCAAATCACCAAATGAACATGAATCACTTTATGTTCAATTAAAGCAACCGGAGAGCAGATCTCAAATTTCAAAGTCCTATAAGCAACATGGATGATCTTGGTAATAAGCAGAAGACGGATTGCTTATCCCCTCGCTTACTGAATTTTCTCTTATAAAAAAAAAAGTACATAAGATAAACAACTTGCCTCACCTGAATGGCAAATGATGAGTACATTTGCACCACCCTTCGACTGCAACAGTTCCTTAATCTCAACGGTGTGCTCCAAGCAAAAGACCCGTGGTCTGAGAAATCCATTAGATGTGTTCCACTTCTTGTCAACCTTGCCTGTAGGCATTTGTGTTTCCTCAGGAACTTGTGAAAGACAGGGAACAGGTAGATCATGTGTGTAAGGATGCATTGATGGGTTCAGTTTGGCATTTGATAATGCCCCTGTTAGATTGTTATGTGGGTTAAACTCTGCACTCTCAGCTGCTTCTGACAATGAAGTGATAGCATCCGTACCTTTTTTCATTACCCTCCCAGACCTCGGGCTTTCAGTCAAAGGAACATGTCCCTTGCATGTCAAAGATAACTTCTCCTTTTCATTCTTGTCTTGGTCCTCTTGTGCATCTGTACAATTATAGTCCAGTTATTAAATATTAAGAATAACTTGGTAGTTTTTTTTTTTCAATATGGACTTGGATATTTTAACACTAAGATATATAATTAAAATAAAAATAAAAATAAAACAACAAAGATAAAATTGGCAGCATTAAAGCTTGCATGGAAGTCATGATAGCTGTAGCTGGTGCAAAGTCTTGAAGTAGAGAGCAAAGTGATCAAGAATTTCAGAAGCAGACCATTAGAGCATATTTAATGTTCAAGAACTAAAGTATCCTTCTGGATGATGCTAGATCCTTTTCTTTCTGGGTTTGAACAAGTGAATCATATATATAACTGCAGTTAAATCCCATGGTTTTTGTGGAACACATCTCCGTGTGTCCAACCTCTAAAGAACCCACACAATGTTAATCCATACAGAGGGTGGTTTAGGGCCACCATTTGTAAACTTCTTTGTGATGCAGACATCGTGAAGAGGCTTTTGCATGTACCCCCACACAAGAGGGCCAGATTCAAGCCAAGGCAAAAAGCCCTGGATGAGTCAGATCAGTTGGTGTAGTTCAGGGGTTTTTCTTCTTTTTTCTTTTTTTTTGGGGGTTGTTTCTGTTTTTTTAATTTTAGGTCATGTTAGCATAAGCCTTAAAGCCAGAGGTTTCTATGTTATTTTAGGATTTTTAGGGAAGTCAAATATGACTTAAAGAGGGCTGGTTGACAGCCATAGATAGCGTAGTGTTGAGAGTCGTAGTTTATTTGGAATGTTTTAAGTGTTACGAGTCCTAATTGGTTTAGAAGTTTTGTGAGTCAAAGTAGGTTTGGGATTTGTCCAAGTTTATAAAAGGTAGTCATCTAGGATGTAATTGGGGGGTCATTATTTGAATAAAATTGTGAGTTTGAGAAACCCACGTGTGGTGGTGTTATCCCCTCCCTCCAATGGTGAAGCCATGGACTCTGTAGGCCTATCTTTTCTCCCTCTTCTTTCTTGATCGGTACTAATCCCTTCTCTTACCCATCTCTTTCTTCTATCATCTACTTCTTCTATCTTCTTGATCGATATCATCTTGTTCCTCTATCTTCTTGTCTCTTCTTTTTCTTTTAAGATCTATCTTCTCTCTTTTCTTCACTCTACTATTTTCCTCAATCTTCTATAACCTTGTTTCTACAATACCATTAAAAGTTCAAGAGTTGTAATGATCAAAGATCTGCAGAACATAAGAGAATCAAGACAAGTTCTTAGAGCTGTTTATCAAGCAAATTGCAGGCACCATAAAAAGGGCCTTTCCTTGCTGTTTGTAACAGGTTTTCTCTATCATTCTCTTCCTTATTGAGTTCTTTAAACTCCATAAGGTCTCTCTTCTTGAAACTTCTGTTATTAGAATTCTTTCTAAACATTCTTTATTGTTTTCTCTTCTTGAAATTTCTAGGTTCTTGAACCATAGAAATCGCCTCCTATAGATCTCTCTTCTTTGAATTTCATTTTAGGTTTTGTTCCTTGATTAGTCTACTTCCTATTCCTATAGGTTTCTTTAAATTTCCCCCTTGATTTTTTATAGTTCTTGAGCAATCTTTGATATGTTTTTCTGGCTTCTTAAGATTCTACAAGTCTGACTTTCTAATAAGTTTATATACTTAAGAGACGTCAGAATCTTGAGAATTTTGAACATAAACTCCAATTAGACCTCAAAATTACCCAGTAAATTAACCAACTCTCCTAAAACCTTGAGGTGTCAAGAGATACGCAAATTAATATACTTCAACACCCCCGCTTAGGAGGAACACTGTTCTCTCCTGTGAACACACTTGGGGAACTAGGCACAGGTCCACACATGCGCACAATACTAAATTTAGGAAAATACTTCCATCGGGATTCAAACTCATGACCAAACCTGCTCTGATACAATGTTGACAGTAAATTAACCAATTCTCCCAAAACATTAAGGTGTTAGGAGATACACAAATTAATATACTTCAACAGATTTTTCTAATGCATGATCAGGGGTATTTTGGTCTTTTCACCTCTGTTACCCAGATTTCCAAAATTTGGATCTGCAGGGTTTTTCTTCCATTCTTCCCATCTTGTCTTCCCTAGTTCTTTTAATATATCTTGGTTAGATTCTTGATTCTTCTCTATAAATTTTCCCTATTGTCCTTGAAGATTTGAGAATTTTAGGGTAGCCCTTTGATTTCTTAACATCTTTAGGGCCTAGAATTTAAATTCTTTAAAATTTTCTTTGCTTCTGCATATTATTATTTGGGCCTATATCCTACAATTTTGGTATCAGAGTCAGGTTAGTAGTTACTCTTTGTTTATGTGTAGTCCTGGGAAACCCTCAACCTAGTTGATTCTTTCACGAAGTTTCTATGGCACCCACCAAAGCTTATATTGCTTCTCAACTTGATCATATGTGCCAAACGGTGAGGGACATAAATCAGGATTTAGGTCTATGGCTTCATTTGAGTTGTGTTTGGATTCTGTAACGGTCACTTTGGAAGCATTAAAATTTTCCTTTTTCAGGGCCTACACCAGCTCCATTTGCTCCTGTCTCATCAACAACTTCTCCAATATTGAGCATAACAGTTAACAAAGAAGAGAATGGTGTGATATGCCTATCTTCACCCATGCTTTTACCTCTAGCCATGCCCTAGATCAAACCTAAGAGCGAGATATTGCCAAGATGCCAGGACATTCTAGTTCGATCCAAGGCTAGGAAGTGAACCATTTTAAAGAAGAAATCCACGACAAAGAATCAGCTCATGCCAGAAGGTTCATGTGAGAAGTCATTTATTTTAGGTCTTTAGCCACATTTACTACCTTTACTCTAGGCTCTAGAAAGATCATCAACAATCAGTTGTTATAGATAGTGGCTAGTTATGAATTTAAGGATGAATTTCTCCCCATCCCGAGAGAATGATGCAAACATCATGAAGAGGCTTTTGTATGTACCCTCACACAAGAGGGCCACATTAAAGCCAAAGGAAAGAGCCCTAGATGAGTCAAATCAGTTGGAGTAGTTTAGGGTCTTTTTTTTTTTTTCTTTTTTTCTTTTTTAGGGTTGTTTCTGTGTTTTAGTTCTATGTTATTTTAGGAGTTTTAGGTAAGTCAAATATGAGTTAAAGAGGGCTAGTCGACAGCCATAGATAGGATAGGGTTAAGAGTCTTATTTTATTTGGAATGTCTTTAAGTGTTATGAGTCCTACTAGGTTTAGAAGTTTTGTGAGTCAAAGTAGGTTTTGGAATTGTCCAAGTTTATAAAAGGTAGTCAGCTGGTGGGTGATTATTAAAATAAAATTGTGAGTTTGAGAACCCCATGTGTGGTGGTGTTATCTCCTCCCTCCTGCGGTGAAGCCATGGGTTCCCTAGGCCTATCTTTCTTCCCTCTTTTTCTTGATCGACACTCCCTTCTCTTACCGCTCTTTCTTCTAGGATTTACTTCTTCTACCTTCTTGATTGATATCATCTTGTTCTTCTATCTTCTTCTCTTCTTTTTCTTTTAAGATCTTTTATCTTCTTCGGTTTACTTTACTCTGTTATTTTTCTCAATCTTCTATAACCTTGTTGCTGCAATACCATTAAAGATTCAAGCATTGGAATGATCAAAGATCTACAGAACATAAGAGAATCAAGACAGGTTCTTGGAGCTGTTTATCAAGCAAATCACAGGCATCATAAAAAGGGCCTTTCCTTGCTGTTTGTAACAGGTTTTTTCTATCATTCTCTTCCTTATTGAGTTCTTTAAACTCCATTAAGTGTCTCTTCTTGAAACTTCTATTATTAGAATTCTTTCTAGACATTCTTTATTGTTTTCTCTTCCTGAAATTTCTAGGTTCTTGAACTATAGAAATTGCCTCCTATAGATCTCTCTTCTTTGGAATTTATTTTTAGGGTTCTGTTGCCTAATTAGTCTACTTTCTATTCCTATAGGTTTCTTTAAATTTCTCCCTTGATTTCTTATAGTTCTTGAGCAATCTTTGATATGGTTTTCTTAATTCAAGATTCTACAAGTTTGATTTTCTTATTAAGTTTATATACTTAGACACATCAGACTCTTGTGAATTTTGAACATAAACTCCTAATAGACCTCAGAATTACCCAGTAAAGTGGCATATTTTTCTGACGCATAATCAGGGGTGTTTTGGCCTTTTCACCTCTACTGCCCAGATTTCCAGAATTTGGACCATCAAGGTTCTTTCGTCCATTCTCCCCATCTTATCTTCCCCAAATTCTTCTGATATCTCTTGGTTTGATTCTTGATCTTCTCTCTAAAGTTTCCCTATTGTCTTTGAAGATTTGAGAATTTTAAGGTAGCCTTACCTTTGGTTCTTAACCTCTTTAGGGCCTAGAATTTATATTCTTTAAATTTGCATTTTTTTCGATAATTATTTGAATTTGTCTTTGCTTCCGCATATTACTATTTGGGCTTATATCCTACATCAATTGTGGTATCAAAGCCAGGTTTGTAGCTAATCCTTGTCTAGGTGTAGTCCCAGGAAACCCTGAACCTAGTTGATTCTTCCACAAAGTTTCTATGGCACCCACCAAAGCTTATATTGCTTCTCAACTTGATCATATGCGCCAAACGATGACTGACATAAATCAGGATTTAGGTCATATGAATCGCACTGTGGCTTCATTTACGTTGCGTCTGGATTCTATAATGGTCACTTTGGAAGCACTAAAATTTACCCTTTTAGGGCCTACACCGGCTCCATTTGCTCTTGTCTCATCAACAATTGCCCCAATCCTAAGCATAGCAGTTAACAAAGAAGAGAATGGTGTGACATGCCTATTTCCACCCATGCTTTTACCTCTAGTCATGCCCCGGATCAAACCCAAGGGCAAGACATTGCCAAAATGCCAAGACATGCTAGTTTGATCCAAGGCTAGGAAGCGAACCAATTCAAAGAAGAGATCCAAGGCAAAGAATTAGTCCATGACAGAAGATTCATGCAATAAGTCATCTATTTTAGGTCCTCCACCACATCTACCACCTTGACTCCAAGCGCCATAAAGATCATCAACAACCAGCTCTAATGGATGGTGATTTGTTCTGATTTCTGAATTCGAGGACGAATATCTCCCTACTCCGGGAGAATGATGTAGACATTGTGAAGAGGCATTTGTACATACCCTCACACAAGAGGGTTAGATTCAAGCCAAAGGAAAGAGCCCTGGACAAGTCAGATCAGCTGGAGTAGTTTGGGGTTTTTTTTCCTAATTTCTTTTTTAGGGTTGTTTCTGTTTTTAAAATTTTGGGTCATATTTGTAATAAGGCTTAAAGCCAGGGGTTTTTACACTTTTTAGAAGTTTTAGGGAAGTCAAATATGAGTTAAAGAGGGCTGGTCGACAGCCATAGATAGGATAGAGTTAAGAGTCTTATTTTATATGGAATGTCTTAAGTGTTATGAGTCCTATTAGGTTTAGGAGTATTGTGAGTCAAAGTAGGTTTAGGAATTATCCAAGTATATCAAAGGTAGTTGGTTAGGATGTAATAGGTGGGTTATTATTTGAATAAAATTGTGAGTTTGAGATTGAGAAACCCATGTGTGGTGGTGTTATCCCCTCTCTCCTATGGTGAAGCTGTAGGTTCCCTAGACTTATCTTTTCCCCCTCTTCTTTTAGGTTCCGGTCCCCCTTCTGCCTGACGACCTCTCCTATTGATTTAGTTTGCTTTTTCGACTCAAACGGGTAGCTCTCGAAAAGGAGGAAGTTGATGATTTTTTTGGGGGCGGTCCTTTCCATCTTCCCGTACTTTCTAGGCACTCTTACATCTGCCATTAGCTCGGGGGGATTTTGGGTTGGCAATCTCATCCGTACGAAGACTTTTTAAAAATAAAGAAGGCTCATCCTATGGCGGCAACTTCCAGCAACTCTACCTTCCATTATTCTCAAGC
>JAOXJP010000003.1:4339632-4367103 GCA_025762735.1 Platanus orientalis
TTTTGACTCAGGAAATAACTAGGGGCCTGCGACTACTACTTGGAAGCATAGTTTGCTGCATCCCCGAGTCAACTCAGTGACTTGGCCGAGTTGACTCGACTCCTAAGGTATGGGAGTCGCATTAGGTTTGTGACTCCCTTTTGTACCAGACTCGACCAAGTCATGAGGGTAACTCAGCTGAGTCTTCAACTTTTAAAAAAAATAAAAAACACGTGTTATAAAACACTAAAACTTAATAAAAAACCATAATTATTTAATTTAGGTTAAAATATTAAAGAAATAACAATGAATATGACTATTCTTTTCCAAAGTCCAAACTGTTCACGTCGTTTCTTCAATTTCAGAATTCAGGTCGAGCAAAGCTCAACCCTTGTAATCTATCATGTTCTTCAATCAAGATTCAAGACTCAAAAATTCATTCAAGTCAAGTAAGTGAAGAACTAAAGATTGAAATATGATTTCATGCCTTCAACAATTCATATTCAGAAGCTTCCCATTCTAGGCGGCCATCAACAACCAAAAGGCCCAACATGATCAAATCTAATTATTTATTGTTATTATTTTTTCTCATCTTTTAGTCTGAAAGAAACTACAATGGTACATGAAACAACGATTTCAGTTATTTATTTATTGTATTTGGTAATATCTTTGGAACATTATTAAGTTTCACATAGAAGAATCTCTTGATTAGTGGGAATTTTGTAGGATCATAATAGAAAATGCTTATATCTACCATAAAATAGATAATACTTGATCCAAAATACTCAATGTAATTTTTAATCTATTTTATAAAAATACAAATAAAAACTGATATGACTCCTCAAGTTGACTCCACTGTTGAGCTATCCGAGTCAAGTCAAAAATCTGAGTTGGCAAACCTTGCTTGGAAGCTTTCCTAGTATATCTAGGATTTTGTAGTGTTTTTATATTTAGAAGTTTTGATTCACGGTAAACACCACACGTTTTCCTTTGCTGGCCTAGAGTCCACACACTTTTGGACTCTTATATTTGGGGAATTTCCTAATTTGGAGTAGATAAAGTGTGATATTCTGTGGGCCCCCACATTTAACTGTTTCTTTAGTTGAAATAACAAAGAAAGAGGACTCCCCTCCCCACATGAGTTGATGTCTACCATTTATAGTCCTTAATTATTGGGATTCTCTTTTTAAGTGTGAATTTGCAAGTTTGGAAAGGGAAGTCATACAGCATACATGTGGGCCCAATTTCTAGGCCACATCATCTTTTATTAAAGACTCTTGAAAGAGGAATCTGCCTAGGGGATGTCTCCATGAGTGGGGTTGCCAAAAGAGTCCCCATTAGATGGGATTCTTCATGTTAAGAAGATATTTTCCAGAACTTAAGCTGCAGCACACGACCACCTCTGGGCCCACATATGATACCAAATCAGTTCATTGAAGTAATGAAGTGTGATCAAAAGAGGAGACCTGTCCAGAGAAATTTTCACACGTATAAGGCTGCTTTGCAAGAGTCCTAACTTAATAGGACTCTATTTTGGTGAGGTTTCTGGCTGGAAGAAAGTCATGAAGGTTTGGATTGTTTTCTCCATTTGTTTGAGACCTGCAGCTAGTCAGCTACTCTTAGAGGTTCCTGAGCATAGGGTAACCAACTACTACAGGCCTGGGATTTCTAAATCAGAGAAGAAGGCCTATGAATCTGCAGGTACATAATGACATCATGGGCCATCCTATGATCTTTCCTGCTGGATTTTCACTGAGTCTTGTTCAGACTTCAGACAAGTATACGTACTGGTTTGACTTACAGTAAGCATAGAGCTTTGTTTTCCATTTGACCATGGCTTGTGGGAACTTATTCTTAACTGAAAGCCTCTTACTCCAACAGTTTGCTGTCCAGACTTAGCCCAGCCTAAATTTCAGTGTTAAGCCTATGAAGCTTCCAAAATTCCCTTGTTAGCATAGCACTTCCAGCCATACTTTTATGAACTACACCAAACCAGAATCCTACCACTGATTAACTATTCATCCGTACTTTACTGACTTTTCCAGCAACTGTTCATTTTGATAAATACCTTAATATTTGGGTGTTGAGATAATCCTTTAATTAGCTGAATGTTAATACATTGCTTAGGTTTAATCTACTTTATGTTCTATGTGTTTTTGTGAATTTCAGCATGCTTGTTCGAACATTATTGATTCCTTAATCTGTCACTCAAGTTGTTTGGTTGATGAGTAGGAACCTTGTTTATAGGCTTTATTATTTATGCTATGATTCCTACTAACTCCTCACATAAACTACACCTACATGCATCCTGCATCACCCCCCTCCCCCAACTCCATGAAACCTGGTTGAAGGGACCACATCATTTGAAAACGAAATGGCTTCAGACCTACCATGGACTCCCCTCCTTTAAGATAGATAGGCACATTAGTCTTCAAAGTAGAGGTTGAAACTTGGCTAATAGATGTATTCTATGCATGGACGAGGAGGAATCGGTAAGTCACCTCTTCATTCATTGTTCTATGGCTAAATTTGTGTGGGATTTTTTTTTTCTCATCTTCAAATATCCTCGGTTTTTTCCAAGGCTCTTTAACGAGCTAATTATGGGTTGGTGGATTAGTGGTCCTGGGAGTCTCTCCCTATCTATTTGGTGTGCCTTATTGGGTGTCATTTGTTAGTGGAAGGAAAGAAATGGAAGGATCTTTGAGGATAAGTTTCAAAGGCAAGGGGATCTAGAGATCTTTATCTACAAGACTTTATTTGAGTGGGCCTCTGTATGGGCTAATTTTCAATATTTGGAATGACATACTATATGATGTGAGGAGTAGTAATTTTGCTTTTGTAGTTGAATTTTTTGTTTTTTTCTATCTTGATGTCACTTTCACAGTGATTTTTCTCAAATGTACTTCTTTATACTTTGTTGACTTTAATAAATTATTTCTTTACCTCTTAAAAAAAAAAAAAAAAAGATAGGCATATGATCAGATCCTAGCCTTGGGAGTGCTACCACTCCCAGCGAAGATAAATGCTCCTCTAATTCTATAGATATCAGAAACCAGTCAAGGTTGCATAGTCGGCTTTGCCTAAAGGTTTGACCAAGTATATCTGGTGCCTGTAAATGGAAGATCAATTAGCCCCTATCAATCCATAAAGCTACCAAATCGCTACATCCTCCTATACCACCTTCTGCCATACTTCCTTACCTCAACATAGAGAATTTCCTTGAAGTCTCTGCCGACACACCTAAGAAGATCCCACTTATCTCTAAGCCAATACAGCTGCCCTATATAAAAAAAAAAGTCCAACAACAAGGTCTCTATAGGGCCGTAAACACCTGTCACCACCCATGGTTGAAGCTCTTCCTTTAGATAGGCCACCATAGAAGCTGAGAAAATACCTTACCATCCTGAAAGTTAACTTTATTCATGTCCCAAAGCACCAAAACACCCCTTGCGGTTCCCACTGTTGGGCCATTGACCATCCTACTTCAGAAATGCTGCTAATTTCCTAAATCGAGCAGGAGTTAATGGACAATAGTTTTGATTCCTGCAAAAGGACCACCTCTGGATTTTGTTTACTAATCATCTCCTCTACTAGTCTCCCCTTCTCTCTACTTCCCAACCCCCTCATATTCCAAGATATTATACCTTCCCTCATCAATAACAACCTTTAGACCCCTTGGCTTTCCTTACTCTGCTTCTATCCTTCTCCCTCTCAACCTTCCCATACAACAAGCCCCAACTGAGATTCTTCAATTCCATTACTAGCTTTCCCCCCTCTACACAACTACCATGTCGATGGCCTCCTTTGGAAGTCTTCTGTTGTTTTTCTAGTTCTCAACAAAAGTGTCCCACAAATTCTGCTCTACCCCTTCAAAAGACAATCCCATTGCTACATGACCTCACCCTTATCCTTAACACCCATTCTGATACCGATGTTAGAAGTTTCTCCTCCACCAAAACCAAATGTGCCCCACTGTAATACCCAATTGTAACATATTCCCCTATAGCCCTTCCGAATTGGACCCCTTCTCCACAATTGTCACCCTTCCTATTCCTTGCAATCAGCCATCAGAAACAACTATAGCCCCTTCATCACTCTCCCTAGTTCTACCCCCAGCCCATAAAATCCAAATCTGACTCCCCTTGATGCCCTAGCAACAGAACCCCTTCAAGGTTCATTTCCTCCTTCCACAACTCAGCATCTACTCCCCCTTTCCTTTTCAACGTTGCGTCACCCCTGGCCACAACCCCCAAAGGCCTAGCTCCTAAACTATCCGTGCCATTTGAATTTAACCCCTCCAGACCCAAATTTTCTCGGAGAGTAGGCATACCTGGCAATTGGACAAGCTACAACCTCATCCATTTCCACATTACTGGCTCCTGCCTCTTTGCCTCACCACCCACTGGTGCTGCACAAATGAGGCCCTATCAGAAGACACCAATTTCCACTGTCCTTTAGTTTCCGATCGTCACCAACTGCAACTCTGCAGGTAATTTACCACTGCCTTAAAAGCACCCGTGTCAGAATCCACTTTAGACTGCAACCTGAACTCCACTTGTCAGTTGTGAACTGTCAGCTGAATATTGCTATTGCTTCAATCCGTCGCACTCTTCTCTGTCTCCCTTTCTTCAAGCACTAATCTAATACCACCCGAAACACCCAAGCTTTTGTCAAGAAGCCTGACACCCCCACACAAACAAAGACTAGGATTATCCCTAGTATTTTCCATTACCCTTCAGTCTAGCATCCCCCTTATCCCTCCTACCCTTGAAGATTCACCAATTTCCCAAGACATACCACCCTCCTCTACCCCCTTCTTATTTACCCAAAATGCCCTTGGTTTTTTTACCAACAAACCCTCCAATCCCCTTCTAAAAATGACTAGCTTGTCCCCCTCTCCCTACTTTCCACTTTCCTCCTCTCCATGTGCAAAGACTCAACTACCCCCACTTTTAAAATCCCCTTGATTTGAAATCCCTCATCACTGCTTCCGTCTTCCCACCACATGCTTTTGTCTGCTTTAACGCCACTCACCCTTTTCCTTTTAATTTGAAACCATGACCTTCTCCACCTCTTTCAATTGGTTGCTCAGGTCTCCACTCATGTCATCCCCCATTTGTGCCCACAACTTTTGTCTGACTTCTGTACCCAAGCATATATAAGGATCATGCTTCACATGCTCGACACCATCAACTATTGGAGCATAACTGAAACCAACCATCTCTGGAAATTTTAACGCTGTTAGCCCCTCTTCAAGCCCTAACTCCACTATATACCGCCTCCTGTGCTCAGGGATCACCAAAAATCATGGAATCTGACCAGTACAACCTTCCCTAACCAAGACCGCCATATGCCAGTATGTCTCTAACTCCTCTGATGGTTTGCTAAGCTTCATGAAGCTCACACAGAGGTCCCCAATTGCTTTGAAAAAGCCCAAGATCCATAAGTGGAACAAAAGACTCCTCATCAAAAGCCAACAAGGTCCCTAGTCTTAACAGAGTTAAATCTCTGGCACCTATTCTGTGAACGATAGCTCTCTGGAACCGATAGTCTTGGTTTCCTTCCCACATAAAGGTCAGACCTAGTCCATCGACTCCATCTGCACCACCAACATTTATCATCAAACTCCCAGATTGGAGGCCTCCTTTTCAGTTCAGAAAAATCACTATCAGTCGGGTTGCCATACGCCACTCAAAACTGCCATTCACACATATCACAATCACTGAGTGTTTCCATCTTTGAAAGCCATCACTACTTTCGTCATACATGGCTTTTATACTCGCTCTACACCCTCCAATGTGATGATGTTAGAGATCCCCGAGTTGATCACTTAGTCACCTGTTGACTCAAAATTCCCCTCAACGAAAACTTCCACATCCCTTCCATTCATAGCTGAAGGGTCTTTGAAACTATCGCCCTTTTCCCTAAAAACCGCACACATCTTCCCATCCGGAGCCCTCATTACCTTCCAGGACTACCACTGACCTAGAGTAGCCATTCTCCGCAATTTCATAGATTTCAATGAACCAGCCCATGTTGTTCTCCTTTCTCAACACTGATAACACCTTGATTGCCTCTAGCAAAACCTCCAAGATCCATACAACAGCCTCCTCATGAAACAAGACCCTAGTGGCGAAACCCTTCATCTTTTTAGTAATTCGAATGAACTCTCCTCTTATCAGCCTCACCACATCGAATTGAAAGCTTTTTTACTCCATTGCGATGATTTTCCTTCTCACAATCAACAATTTCCTTCAGACCTCAATGTTGATAGCAAAAAGAAGACAGGCTAGAGATGAGGGTTTTGGTTTCTCAAGGACAGCAGAGAGCACACTAAAACCACCATCAATAATTAATCTTTAGTCCAGGTTTATGATTCACTCATAAAAATATATTATGAGAGGTAACCTCTTGGAATCTTTTGTTGAATCTCCAATAGAAGCTTAAGGTTGTCTTTACTTACAAGCAAGTGCTGCGTCAATATTTCACTACCTCCCCCTCCAGAAATGTTCCCAACTCTAAATTAAGCCGAAAGAGAAGGAAAAAGTGCAACTTCTTCAAAAGAAAAAACAATTGAAAAAAATTTATAAAATAATGAAGTAAAGACAAAATTGAGAGATTGTGAATGGGTATAGGGTTATTGCCGAATTCTAAGATAAATAACTAAAATCAGGTTTAGAGAATAAGATAATGAAAATTTAGTATATAAATATATAAAATAAAATAAATAAATAGAAATTGAAGAGGGAAGAAGATAAACTCTAAAATAAATAATTCCAGTGACGCCTTTGGCCATAACTTCCCCAAATCATATCAAAACACAAGATCTTGGACTCGTTAGAAAGAAACTGAACTACATTTCAAATGACACCAAAGTCAAGTCAAACAAGTAAACTTAATTGTCAAAAATAGGTCTAAAGAACAGTTACAAAAATAAGAATTCACTTTCCTAAACTATCTTACAAATAAGATTCCTAAACCAACTAAATAAATAAATAAGATAAAACCAAATAAATAGTAAACTTCTAGAAAATTGAATATGGGCTGTTTTGCAACCTGTGTCACAGCTTTACAGCAGCAGTCCCTTAGATTTATTCAACAGCCTAGCAAAAGTGGAACACATCTCTGTATGTCCAACCTCCATAAAAAAATACACTGGTGTCCACACAGAGGGTTCAGAATATTTGTGAACTTCTCTCTGGACTGATTATTATTATTATTTTCCTACCATCCCATAGAATCCAACAATTTGATTGGGTCAAGTGTTGACTTAGAATCTCTTATTGGACACATTGAATGATAGATCTTGTAGGTTGAAACGAGATCCTCAAGAAGCATTAACCATCCTAAAAGTTACTAATATTATCTTATTTCTGATCAATGACTAACAGAACTAAAATAGGATAAAAGATATCTTATAAGACAATTTACAGCTGTAGTACCTGAAGAGGAACCCTTGCCAGTGTCATCCCGGTCTGACAAAGCATGAGGTTTCACAGAACTTAGAACTCCTAGCTCTTCTTGAACCAATTGATAATCTGCAGGAAAGAGTTCTTTCAATGCTCTCTCAGAAGGTTGTACTACAGACATAAATGGAAAACCAAGAATACCACAGGCCACACATGCCAATGTTCCCGAATCAACATGTAAACCACAGGGCAAATCATCATCATCCATATACAAGTCTCCTGTTTCCATATACAACCTCGTTTCGTCAACCAGATTATTGCAACCATTCTCATTCTTGGAATCAACAGATAACGCTTTTCCACTTGACATAGCAGCAACATTGGCAGTCTCGTCATGCAAAACATTCTCCGGGGAAGAAAATTTCTTTTCAGAATTGCAGATTTCTAAGCTTCTCTCATCAACCAATAAGCCAGGTGCATCAGGAAAGGTGGACGAAGGAAATGACTGAGAATCTTTACATAGAGAGGGCAGTGACTCAGGGTCCCACAACACTGCATAGAATGTTGACTCTTTTTGAAGAAGAACTGATACCAGATTATTTTCATTCACCATGTCTTCTATAAAAGCTCTCTTCACTAGTAGCTCTCTTTCTTCCTTCTGGCGATCTCGCAGACGGGAACTCCGTGCCCCTGGAAGTAAGGCCCTTGGAACTCTGACATGAAAATAATTCCAGCAGATTCAAACTGGAGAAAAAGTACAGGATTAGGTGCCCACTTTAACATGTTTGGACACCACAGAAAGAAAAAAATAATCTACCATCCATAGAAAAAAAAAATTACAAAATATAGATATTTGAAGAGATGTATTAATTAAAAATAAACAATTGTTGGCAAAATCTTTCAGTCCAGGAGATCCATATGCAAGCATATAAAATCAAGATATAAGAAGCATAACCATATCCCAACACGGTCAAGTTAGTCCTCCATAACCATATGATGGAATTGCATTAGGAGAACCTTCTGTTTGGAAACATTAAATTGCATTACTACTGAATGCGCTGAGGGCCATTGGATCACTACTAGTTTGGTAACTTGAAAGGGTATTAGTACTACTCAATTCAATATACATTTATGGACCCACTGAATGTGATTTCATAAAACGCCCTCACATTAAGTGTCCTTCGCTGCATAAATAATCAATTAATTGAAAAATGCACAATAAAGAGTGCACCAACATCAATAATACAAAGAGCAAAATAAAAACTCAACATTATTTTTTCACATTACAAAAACTAGAACAACCTCCATGACTGGAAAGTTCCCTTTTGTTAGCATCCACTTCATCTTAGAGAAATTGTTTTAGGATGCTTAGTTTACACTTGTAGAAAATGAATGTGTAGATTCAAGATTGAAGGTTGAGTCGTCGGGGGTGATGTGCAAACTAGATTTGGAGACGGTGTATGATCGAATTTTAACTGAAAATTTCTTGACTACATGACGAGAAGCTTGGGATTTGGTAATATTAGATGGTGTGGATGGATGAAGAAATTGCATGGGATGACTTCCTTTTTTATCCTTATCAATAGGTCTCCAGGAGGTTATTTCAGGTGGTGGCGGAGGCTTTGGGTGGGTTGATCTCTAAAGCTTCCCAATGGGGTTGTTGGAAGGCATTAGGGTGGGCAATGTGGGGCTAGAGATGACTTTCAGTTTGCAAATGATACTATAATGATGAGTAAAGACTATCTGAGCCAAATGAGGTACCTAAGATGTGTGCTAAGGTGATATGAGGCAGTTTTTGGTCTGAAAATGAATTTCTCTAAGAGCTGCAAGTATGCTGTGGGGTTGACTCCTCTTCTGTAAAGGTTGGCAGATTGCTCAGGTTGTAGACAATGGTCTCTTCCTTCTTCCACCCTTAGGCTTCATCCTAATACTCCATATAAGAGGAAGGAGTCATGGAAACCTGTAATTGCTAGAATTCAAAAGATTAAAAAGAAGAAGAAGAAGAATAAGAAGAGCTTGCAAGTTGGAAAGGGTTGCACTTATATAAAGGTGGCAAACTTACATTGCTCAAGTCGGTGCTTACAAGCTTACCAGCTTATTTCCTATCCCTCATTGTTATTCTGACTTCTGTAGCCAAGTTTATAGAGAAGACTCAAAACAATTTTCTTTTGGGTAAATGGAAGAAAATTTTTGGATACCATCTTGTCTTATGGGGATGAGGTATGCAGATTGGAGGGGTAGGGTTTTGGACATAAGGAGAATTGGGTGGTAAACAAGTCTCTTCTTTCCAAAAGGTTACGATGCTTCAGTTTAGAGAAAGAGTCTGTGGAGAAGGTGAAAACGGCTAAGTATGGCCTAGCAAACTTTTGAAAAACAAAAGGGTTTCTTTGCGTCATGGTAAAAGCTGTTGGAACGGTATTATGGCTCGATTACACTTTTTAAAAAAGGCTATTAGGATGGAGGTAGGATCGGATGGCAATACCTTATTTATTTATTTATTTTTGAAATGATAATGACTTTAATAAAAAGAGAAAAAAGAACAACAGAAGAAGCAAAGAGAACAACCAACACCAGGAAGGTGGCAAGCAAAGGAAAAGGACAACCCAAAGCAAGGCAAAGCCCAAACCCCACACCAAAACACCCCAGAAAACTCAACTACACAATGCTCATCCAGAAATCATCCCACTCCCCTTCATTGAAATCCCTAGAACAGGAAACACACTCATTTAAAAGCCCAACCACATCAATAATCAGACCGCCCATAGAAGAGGTCTTTTCATCAAAGATTCTTTTGTTCCACTCCTTCCACATGCTCCAACAGATGGCACCAGGAAGATAAGGTCACATGAGCTTCAGAAGCCCATCAAGATGCACAATACACCAACCCAAAAAGAGTTCCATGACCGAAAAGGGGAAAGACCACAAAATCTTCAAATGAAGAAGGTAGAAATTCCAAACCTGATAAGCAACAGGACAATGAATAAAAAGATGATGGACCGACTCCTCCTCACCCATACACAATGCACATCTATTAGCCAATTAACACCCTCACCTCTTTAAACGATCCAGGGTAAGAATTTGTCCAAAAATATGGTACACAATTAGAAACTGACCTTGGAGGGAAAGCCTGGATTCCAAATGCACTTGAACGGAAACTGATTAACATTTTGCTTAGAAAGCCTGAGAAAGGACATAGAGAAGTGATCTTTACTATTCAAAGACTAAGCTCACTCATCATCCTCTTTAGGATTTAGCCTCATACAAAGAAGCCTTCTAAGCAGCCTTTCCATCATCCTCATCAGGTGTCAATACCTTCTTTTGCGAAGATAGCCGGTGCATGACCACAACAAGGTGATTACGAGCCTCCTCAATGATCTAAAGTCTGTGGTTATTATGATCCTAGGTGCACTCCATAGCTTCCACTAACTGTGCAATCACTGCTTGAATCTTTTGGATGGACCGTTGGTTGTCACGTTGAAGGCTTCGAACATTGTTATTATTAAGGCTTGATCTCCATGAGCACTGTCATGGGAGTTCTTACTATCCATTGTTGGTCAGCGAACCAGGGAAAAACCTCACTCTGATACCAACTGAGGTAGCAGTAAGCATGAAGAGAAACAAATAGATCAGTGTCTTCTACTCAAGAATAAAACCTTGAATCCACAAGGAAAAGCAAGATAAGAATCCAAGAAAAAACTAAATATTTGATTTATTAATAATTCCATTCCATTACAAATCGCATGTATATCCCAAAAACCCTAATTTACCCAAAATAGTAAAAGACTCCTAATTCTTCTAAAACATGATACTAAGCATAAATTATTTAGATATGAACTACTAAAACCAACTCAAAAATGGGAAAAAAGAGAGAATTACTACAAATAGCAAGTTTTAGAAAAACTATTATTCAACCCCGAAGCAGCCTTTGTTTCTCCTTGAAAACACGACTCAATGGACTGCTTTCAATTTTTCCTGTTGTAATGCTTGTCGAGACAATCGAAACGAGTACTTATACTTGAGGTGAGGCAATGTCAAGATCAAAAGTTACTACCATTTGAAACTACACCATCTCACGGCCCTTACGATTTGATTTCTTGTCTTCTCATGTTAAGAACTCTTCAGTGATCTATTCTACATCACTTTGGCTTAAAGAGTTTCAAAATCAGTAGATCTAAACAGTAGGGCTATGTTAGGTATTTTCTGGACAATTATAAGTTGTGTTACAAAGACTATTCAAATATAACTAAGCCTTTAAACAAAGTGAAAATTGCACTTTTGCTCAGCTTGCAAGCTGCTGTGCTGGTGTGATTCGATCCTCCCCATCTCCATGCTCTCAATTTCAAATTCTCTTATTTTCTGTTAACTTTCTTCTTGACTCACTGTCATACACCACTCCATAACCCTCTATACCATACAGCAAAACCAAATCAAAATTTCCTTTAGCATTCTAATCTTTAGAACCTGAAAACCCAAAACCAAAAGCTCTAACAGCTTTATCCTACCCATTTGTACTCTAGACCCTTAAGACTTACATTTTGAAGAATAAGCTTTACATTTTCTACACGTTCTTGATATAAGGAAGATGAGTGAAGACAGAATGAAATCCAACTTCTCCATTTAACCTTAAATCCCATTCTATCCAAAATATAATCAAGAAATCTCCAATTTACATGATCAAAGCCTTTTCCAAATCCAATTTACAAATCACCTAACTTCCCCTAGATGCTTGCCTATCTTTAATAAATGAATGCCCCTTGTGGAGGTGAAATAATCCCTTTCATTACCAACTTCAATCAGCTTGCCAATAACTTTGATATAATCTTGTATGTACTACTTAATAGGCTAATTGGGTGAAAATCCCTCAATTCTACAACCCTTTTCTTTTTGTGAATAATTGTGATAAAAGTGTTATTGAGATGATCATAAAACTTCTCTGAATAATAAAATTCATCGATTACTTTCATCAAATCAATTCTTATGATGTCCCAACATTTCTGAAAAAAGGAAATGGAAAATCCATCGGGGCCAGGTGCCTTGTCTCCTTTCATTCCCATAGTAGAATTATACACTTCCTCTTCCGAAAAAGGTCTCTCCACTCAACTCTTCTTCACACCCAATATTGTATCAAATTCCAAACCGTCAAGCAATGGCCTATTCAGGATATCTTCCTTAAAAAGATCTATATAGTACAACTCCACCTCCTTACAAATCACCTCCTGGTCATGAACCCATTCTCCATTTAACCAAATCCTTTGAATGTCATTATTACTCTCGTGTTGGGAAGCCACTTTATGAAAGGACTTAGTATTTGCATCTCTCTTTTGCTTCTTTCCTCCCTTGATAAATTTTGAGATTCTTTTAATGCATTGAATCTATTGATTTCATCACAGCACCTCTTCCTCTCATCCTTTAAGTATCCCACCGAAATTTTACTCCAAGCTTTCAATCTAAATTTTAAAATTTTAAGCTTCAAAGAAAAAATCTGACTAGCATTACCAGAATAAGATGATTGATTCCATACCACCTCCACTAAATTCCTAAAGTCAGGCTCCAAAAACCAAGATTCCTTAAATTTGAACGGATAAGGACCATTCTATCTCCTACCCATCTCAAGAAGAATAAGAGTATGGTCCAATATTGATCTTGGGAGTGTACTCTAAACCCTCCCAAGAAAGAGATTCTCTCACTCATTGCAAAATAAGAACCTGTCCAACCTACTAAGAGAATCCCAAAATTTGACCAGGTATACTTCGCCCCCTTAAGAGGACAATCTATCAACTTCCATCTATCAATAAAGTCCCCAAATTTAATCATATGATTATCCCTCGAAATATCACTTTTCCGTCCATGTAAAAACCGTATTGAGTTAAAATCACCACCAATACACCACGGCAAGTCTCACCAAGCTTTTACATCATCCAATTCTCCAAGAAAATATCAATCTCCCCCCAAAGCACCGGACCATAAACCTTCAAAAACACCCATTCCTCCACCCCATCCACCATCCACTTACAAAGACCCTGTAAGATTGGTACAATCGTTCCAATCATTTTTGTCAACAGAGCCATCAGAGGCTTTGTTGCCCACTTCTGCATCTTGAGGTCTCAAAATGTCGAAGCGGTTTGAATCAATCATGCAAAATTCATTAAGTTTCCGCTCCTTCAATTGAGCCTTAAGTTGCTTTAGGCTCAAAAAGAATTATTGCCAAGGTTTGTCCTCCATTGCAAGCATAGACCACCGATTCTCAACTAACTCCACAAAACCTGGATGCTACAATCACATGTTCTCGAACTTGAAATGTTTGGGGCCTTCCAAGATAAGACCATCTCTAAGCAAAATGGGGATGTGATCTGAAAAGGGTCTTGGCGAAATGGCTGAAAATGATCTTCCATTTCAGTAAAGATCAAAAGTCTTCTTAACTTGCTCATGATAGGCCTTTCTTCGAAATTGGACCAAGTGAAAGTTGCTCCAATTATTGGGGTGTCAATCATATCATAGTAATTGATGAACTCACTGAACATCTCCATACTTCTTGTCATCCTATTTATCCCACTCCTCTCCTGCAAATATCTAATTTCACTGAAATTTCCCCCAATGCACCAAGGCCCTTCCCAACAGGCCCTCACAAAAGGAACTGACCCTTGATTCGGTCAATAAACCCCCATAAAAATCCAGTGCATATCATCTCCTCTTAGACAGCATTTAAGAGACACTGAAGAAACAACCAGAAACGAGTCCTTCACATCTATTCAGTTTCTGTCCCAGTAACATAGGATTCCCCTGGCTGGTCCAATAGAGGGAAGAGCCAGCCAATCATACATAGATGGTATCTCTTTTATCATATAATTATCAGGAGAACTGAGCTTCTTTTCTTGCAATACTATCATATCAGCCCACTCCTTTTGACAATTAGACATTTGTCTTTACTGCGAAGACCCCAAACATTTCAAGAGATAATTGAAATAACTTCCTTTCGGTGACATTTCATAAATAAATAAAAAAATAAAAAGAACATTTTGGTCCCCTTATTTTCCTCGCTGATGGTTGGATCAGGATTGCCATGTTCTACTCATAGTTAATGTCCCATTTCAGGTTCCTGACTTCTCTCAGCTCTACTGAGCTCCTTCAAATCTGTCCTCTTACACTGACAATGCCTCTAAACCCATACTTTTTTTTTCTGCTGGAAACCCATACTCATTATATTGCTGAAAATAACTCCTAGGTCACCTACTCATGAGCTTCAAATGAGACACCCAAGAATTTCCCGACTTCCTTTATCTGTTGTAGCCATTAAGATAGCTCTGACGCATGTTTTGCCATTTGATCTAGTAAGCGTTTCATCAGGTAATACTGCCAGACTCAAGGGCTGTCATAGATCACTTCACCCAAAACCGAGCTCTCACTGTTCCCTTTGTCATCCTCATAGCTTCTGAGAACTCCAGTCCTCTGTATCTGAACAACAAACAACCCATCAATCTTTTCCCATTGTACTATGTCCCTCTGGGATGAGCTTTCCCCAAAAACTACCCCACTTACTTACTTACCCGAGCATGTCCAACATCCAATATTTGTTCAGATTCTGTCTCCCGCAGACTGCCCTCCATCTGATGTCCCTCATGAAAGAGCCAGAGGCGAGCATCTTGGCTCACAGAGACCCCAGCTTGTAGGTATTTTTTTTACACCATTCTTCCCCGATCTTGGGTCATCAGAGATGTCATTGCAATTCCCCGGCAACGTATCACCAGTCGACATTGGTTTAGATGGATTCTGTGTGCAATCTTCCTGCATCATTTCAACCACAAAAAAAAAAAAAAAAAAATTCGACCACATACCTTTTTGAGATTACCCCCAAAAGGGCCTCTAATGGGCCACACTAGTCCACCATGGGATTGTAATACTGGGCAAAAAAAACGAATCTTATTTATTCAGATGTCCCTGAGATCTTTAATAAACCCTGTTATGCCCCTTCACCCTCGACCCTTGAGCAAGAAGACAAATTTCCCCCTGCCTTCATCAGCTGATTAGTACAGCTTATAATTTCATCTCCCCAACACGTCAAAATTTTGAAATTTATTTTTTTTAAATCCTGATTTCATAGATGATCATGATGTGCCACTTTCTTTCAGTAAGGCAAGATATCAGTGATGTCAGTAGACTGATGAGGCACAAATTAATCCCAATTTGGTTACAAGGGAAACATATTTCAAAACCACCAGGTGGTTTTCTCCCTCTGCTACCAAGCTTCTGCTCGGACTGATTGTCACAGGTTGTTTTCATAGATTTCATCAGCAGCACTTTTCAGAAGACATCTGGTGATCCTTCACCATCTCTGACCTCCAATTCCACGGTGAACACGACTCAATCATGACCCTATCAACTACGGAAATACAGGGAATTCTAGCCTCCACACACGTCCAGACTTGGATTGCATACCATAGTTCTTCAAGGGTTTTCAATCGAGGGTCAATCTGCTTTAGACCACCACAGCTTTCCCTGATAGCCCCTAGAACACCTTCCATCCAGAGGTGAAGCAGAAGCCCCTTTATTCACAGCCACTATCCTTAAAACAGATCATCTTGATGGAAAGCGCTTACCATCAGCCACCAATGGTGCAATACAGGCTTCCGACTGCCACCTTCATTATACAGTCAATCAAATTCCACTTTCGACTCTCTGAAAAGCACAGCCATCCCTTCTGCAAAGGGAAATATTTGAGGGATCTGCCTTCCCAAGGAAATATCCTACAAGTTCTTGGGCTTTCTCCCATGTCATCAATCTTTCGACCAGATCGAACATGATAACCAATGCCCCTTTTCCAAAAAAAATTACAAATTCTGTCGTCCCAGCAATGGCATCTGATCGATGGCACCCTTGGCAAGTTTTGTACATACTTTAAAAACCAGTTTTCTCCAAGTTCAGAACATATTTCAACTGAAATAGAAAGGCTGTAGTATTCTTTTCTAGAACTAAGAACTCAACAAAATCTAATTTTGTCCAAGAACTATTCGAGTAGCTATATCTGTCTCTCCATCAGAAAATATATCCTGAATATGTTAGTATTTCTTAAACAATGTAACAAATCCTAGGAAGCCATTCCATAGTTATTAGAGCGAGAAGCGAAAGCTGGAAACGATGCTCAATAAATCCTGGAAAGCGAGGAGCAAAAAATGATAATAAAGTAAATAACTATATGTTATAATTAATAATTTCAACTACAATACAGTAAAGTGAATAAACTTAAAAGAAAGAACAAGAAAACCTATAATCTAGACTAGGTAAGGACAAAGAATCATGACATATAAATCAATATGTGAACCATTTGTTACTAGTATGGCCAACCATACATTTATTTTTTGTATATAACTTCCATCTTGGAGTTAGACTACCTTCTATAAAATCCATTGGATTTTAACCTTTTTATTGGATTGAAATAAAATAATAAAACAATAAATTCAATACTACATCTTTTTTTTCTTACAAAATCCTTACTAAATCCCATAGATAATATTTTATTCAATGCTAACAACATAGGATCTACAATTTTTATTTTTATTTTTATGAATTAGTATTACATAAAATAAAAAATTGTTTCTTCGATTGCTTCCCATCAATTCTTTGTACATTTCTACTCGTTTCTCTAGAGGATTCCTGATGCAGCATGCATGTATGCTAGTTGGTGTGTGCATAAAAGCTATGAATAAAAACACTAGAGTAATGCATAAAAATAAAGTAGATTCCTACTTGCACATCCATACACGATTTCCAAGTGATTCTTTTAGGTTCAAGCTCATATGCATATTAAGAATTCAAAGCTACAAAGCATTGAGCAATATTAAACCTTACAATATGATGAGAATATGGATTAAATTAGGGATCAAAATTGTTAAGTTGCTGTAAAATTATTTCAGCACTTATCAGTGTACAAAAGTCTATAGGAAACATGAGAAAATTCAAAATAAGGCAATATGGATATAAGGAAACTGTTAGGGAACCATTAGACAAGAGCTAAGGTAGGTTTAGGAATGATATAAACTCAGATTTCTCAGGGAAGTTATAGGTTAGCCAGTATTTTATCAGCCTTTAACCCAACCAATCAAAACGACCAGCCAATCTACACTTAGGATTCCAAAAGTGGTGATTCTAGATGAGCAAACATACCTTATAGCTGTTGTTTACCCCCAGTAAAGTCTGCTAAGTGTTTGATGACGAAGAAACTTTGCAAAATCTGATAACAAGAGGGGTATTTGCTGTGACCAAAAAATCACAGACTGAGGATAGGTGTTGCCACCAGCCCTTGATCAATCCAATAGGTTCCAGGTGACTTCCAACAGTTTTAGGGAGGCTTCCACCTACTGTAGTGTCACCCAGGGGTTGCTAAAATCCTTTCAAAACCCCATATCCAAAGCCCTAACAAATAAGGAGCTATGTCGATTTTTCACAAGCCCAAAAACAGGGCAGTTTCACGCCAACGCTGAATACACCCTGCTGTCCTGCGAACAAGCCTGAGTTTTAGGGAAGTTTACTAAAACCTTTAGGATCGTTTTGTAGCTATCAAAACCCTCCCAAAAGGCTAAGATGAAACTCCTAATATTCAGAGAGTTTCATCGTGGTCTTCTAATGACAGGTTATTCCCCTGTTTGATGCCTCCTACAAGGAAATAAGGCAATAAATTGATCAGATGGGGACCTTGGGAATGGGTCCCACCACTCTTAGGATTGTGTGAGGGTTCCCAACAATTAACGTAAGTAGAAGCTCCTCAATCCCTTGATGTTATAAATCATCTTCAATTTTGTGGAAGCACTACCTGCTGTATTCACGCCTTCAGCTCTTCATATCTTCAATGAAAATCTTCAAACAACCACCACAATTATTGGAAAGCCCTTAGCCTTATTACCATACTTGAGTACAATCCCTTGAATGATTTCTTGAACAAAAACTTTGAAGATGATGAAGTATGGTTGTATTTCTTGTAACCCCATCAAATTTAGCACAATAAAACTATAAAAAAAAAAAAAAAAAAAAAAAAAAAAAAAAAAAAAAAAAGTTGAAAATAAAAAATAAAAGGAAAAAAGAGGAAGAAGCCTTTTACCCAAGGGGAGGGAATATCCTTCACTAATACCGTTAAAGTAGTACTAAACCCAGACCCATTCCAGGGTTTTAGGGTTCTTCACTTGCATTCAAAGAAGGAAGATGAAGAAGACATCCAAGAGACTATAACAAGAGCAACAAAATTCATTATTCTTCATTGATTTCCAATACCAAGTCATGTGGGATGTTTTATAGCCCCCACGGCTAGGTTTATTACAACTTAATAAAAGTTAAGTCTAAAATATCTCCAAACAACACACTCTTGTTCAAAAATAACCTTCAACTATATGAAATAACAAAAATAACACTAAAACATCCTATTAAGACAAAAATACCCTCACATAATGTACTATGAAAATAAAAGACATAAAAATATCTAAGGCTGTCTAGTGGAACCATAACATGGGCGCAACCCTCTTGCACCACCTCTGGTAGACCTAGAACTCACACTTGGACCTAATGTTCTCATCAACTCTCCCCTCCTAAGAAAAAGTCGTCTCTGACACTAAACGGCTGCGATACTGCTCCAGAATAACCGGGTCAAGCTGCTGCAACTCGCTCTCAATGAGCCATGTACTGTCAATATCCGGCTGGCCCTTCCACTTGACGAGGTATCTCTAATAACCTCCTTGTCTAGTGGAAACAATCTGATTATCTACAATAGCCTCAATCTCCTCCCTACAAATAGTGACAAGTGGCAATTGTGGTATAAGCTGAGGAGGCTGAGGATCAGGAATCTGTGGGTTTGCAAAAGGCTCAAAATCTGGGGTAGAATGGCCATGGTAGGGTACAAGGTCCTCCACATTAAAAGTAGAGCTAATCCCTAAGTCAATCGGAATATCCAACATATACGCATTAGGTCCAATTTTGTTCAGAACTTTGTAAGGTCCCGAACTCCTAACATGCAATTTCTACGCAACCCTAGGTAGGTATCGCTCAAGGCGAAAACGAACCATAACCAAATCATTAACCTGAAACTCACAATGTGTACTGTGCAAATTAGCCGACTATATGTATTTCTCATTACTCATAACAATTCTACGCCTAATCTCCTAGTATAATGCATGTAAATGAGATGCGAATGTAGATGCAGACTCAAATGGACGCTGGGATGCAGACATAGGAATAAGGTCTATGGGAACCATGAATCTATAATCTGTGACCATCTCAAATGGACTCATACCAGTGGTCCTATTAACCGAATTATTATATGCAAACTCAGCACTAGATAAGACTGTATCCCATGCCTTAAGGTTCTCACTGATTATACAACGAAGTAATGTCCCTAGACTTTTTTTCATCACCTCAGTCTACCCATTTGTCTGAGGGTGGTAAGTAGAAGAGAACTGCAGCCTAGTACCCATCATCTTCCACAGTGTCTTCCAAAAATAACTGACAAATCTAACATCATGGTCAAACACTATAGACTTGAGCACCCCATATAAACAGACTACCTCATTAAAGAACAGACGAGCGACCTTAGAGGCATTCGAAGTCTTGACACATGGTGTGAAGTGGACCATCTTGGAAAAACAATCTACTACAACCATCACGAAATCATGTCGCATCGGGGAACGAGAAAAGCCTAACACAAAGTCCATGCTCACATCCTGCCGTGGACTGTCAGGAACTAGCAAAGGGGAATATAGACTTGAACTCTGTTTCCTCTGCTTCGCCAATTGACAAGTACAACATTATTCAATCACTTTTGTCACATCCCATTTCAAACTGGGCCAGTAAATACGGTCCTCAACTAAAGCATTGGTCTTGTCTTGACCGAAGTGGCTAACCACACCACCTATATACATCTCTCAGATTAGAAAGTCCCTCACAAAAGTGCACGGCAGACACAAGAGTATACCTCGAAAAAGATACTCGTCCTGAATCATGAACTCTCAGCTCCTCATTGGTTGATCGCCCTGCAAGAAGTGGAAGATGGTACCAAAGTCCGAACATGACTCATAATCCTCTCTGAATCTATCGAATCAAGTGACCTGTACGCTCATTGTATGTAGGAGGTAGACCTTCCTGCTTAATGCATCTACAACCTTGTTTTCTGAGTTGGCTTTGTATTTAATCACAAATGTAAACTCCTGAAGATACTTCACCCACTTAGCATGCCGTGAGTTAAGTTTCTTTTGAGAGCATAGATATCGCAAAGTCTCATAGTTAGAAAATAGGATGAACTCCTGTGGCAACAAATAATGTCTTCAATACCTCTGAGGGCTTGGACTACCGCATAAAATTCCTTGTCATATGAGGAATACTTTTATTTGGCTTCATTTAATTTTTCGCTAAAGTAAGCCACAGGATGTCCTTCTTGAGTGAGAACACCTCCTATTTTAACTCTAGATGCATCACACGTAACTTAAAAAACTTTAGAGAAGTCTGGAAGTCCCATGACAGGAGCTTCAGTCATCCTCAACTTGATCACTTGGAAGACCTTGGTTGCTATCTTAGTCCACTTAAACTCACATTTACGGATGCAGTCCGTAATAGGTGTCATGATGAAACTAAATCCCCGAATAAACCGCCTGTAGAACGTGGTTAGGCCATGGAAACTATGAACCTCATGAATGATAACAGGCTCAATCCACTCTACAATACACTTAATCTTGTCAAGATCATCGGTCACTCCCTTACCTGATGCAACAAATCCGAAAAAGATAACCTTCGGTGTCATGAATGCACACTTCTTACGATTCGCGTATAGGCTCTCTCGTTGGAGTATCTCACATACACTCTGCAAATAGCTCAGGTGAAACTCCCTACTAGGGTTGTATATAAAAATGTCATCGAAGTATACAACCAGAAACTTCCCTGTGTTGGACCTCAATACATGTGTCATTACCCTTATAAAAGTACTTGGAGCATTAGAAAGCCCAAAGGGCATGACAAACCACTCATACAGTCCGTCCTTCGTCTTTAAGGCGGTTTTCCACTCATCCCCTGGCCTAACTTTAATCTGATGGTAGTCACTCTTAAGAACAATCTTGGAGTATATAGTAGTTCCCGCCATCATATCTAACATGTCATCAAGGCCTAGGAACGGGAAACCTATATTGTACCGTGATCTTATTGATGGCTCTTCTGTCCACACACATCTTCTAAGAACCATCCTGCTTTGGTGTAGGAAGTGCAAATACGACACACGGACTCATACTCTCCCTAATGAAACATTTTCTCAACAGTTCATCCACTTGCCGCTTCAACTCGGCATAATCTATAGGATTCATCCTATAGTGGGGTAGATTGGGAACAGTCACTCTAGGAACTAGATTTATGGCGTACTGAATATCACGCATCGGTGGCAACTTATCTGGTAAATCCTTAGAGAATATCTCTCCAAACTCTCTGATGAGAGGCTCTACCTCAGCTGAGAGATCAGAACTAGAATCAGGGGTCACTGCTCTAGTGACTAATGCAAACACTGGTGCATCACCTTGAAGTTCCTGCTCAAACTCTAAGGTCTTTATGTGAGGACCCTTCACATCCTACCCTTTATTCACCGAACTCTTGCCTCTAGACTAGTCTTTTGGTGAAAGAGGAGTGAGCTTGATTTTCTTGCTCTTGAACTCGAACACACACATGTTGGTCTTACCATACAACGTGGCTTTTAAATCAAAGAGCCAAGATCGGCCTAGGATCATATGCCCTACATCCATAGGCATGACGTCACACCATGTCTTGTTCTGGTACTGACCAAACTCAATAGACACATGACATCTATGGGTGACAGGGATAGAAGAGGAGTCTACCCACGACACTCGGTAGGGCCAAGGGTGTGGAACGGTGGTGAGTCCGAGTCACTTGACATTATCAATAAAAACCACATTAATGTAGCTTTCACTGTCTATGATAACTCTGCAGGTTTTTTCACCACACTTGGCGAAGGTACAGTAGATGGTGGTCCTTAGCCAATCCTCCTTTGAAGCAGCCTTTGTGAGAGCACATCTCACCACCCAAAGGGATGAAGGGGACAAGGGATAGCTAGAATAGGAAGGTCTCATGACAGCTAGGTAACTATCCTCTCCCTCTCCAACATCATCACTCGGGGCCTACAAGGGATCAACAATTTCATCTATGTCAGTCTCATCATCAAATGCTTGTTGATCTCCACGAGCCTCCTCCTTAGTGTTGTCCTCTACACAGAGAACAATCTCTTTACGTGGACACGCCTTGGAATAATGGCCTACCCCACCACACTTGTAGCACTTATTAGGATCACCCGATGAACGAGCTTTGGCCTCTTCTTTTCCTCGATTAAGCATTGGGTCAAATCTAGAAGGTTTAAGACTAACTCTGGGTGGCTGGTCCCCTAAAGTGAACCTACCATCTAGGCGTTTAGGATCCTAAAGTCGCAGAGCCGAAGGCTTTACATACCTTTCCATGTCCTATGTTATCCTGTAGATCTGCTTTAGGGTGGTGATGTAGTAGGGTATTAGCTCATTTTGAATCTCAGGTCGGAGCCCCATCTTAAAGCGAGTGATGGCCATCTTTGGACTCTCACTGACTCCACATCTTAATCTACCATCATCGAATCTCGTGATGTAGTCTGCGACACTAGATGATCCCTGGCGGATAACATGGTACTGCTCAAGAATACTAGTGTGATAATGACGAGGTACATATTTTTCTCTGAGCTTCTCACGCATCTCTACCCAGCTAGCAATGGGTCTCTCATGTCTCCAATACTTCTGTTGCTTTACTGAATCCCAATAAAGCTGACCTGACCCAACTAATTTCATCTTAGCGAATTTGACTTGCCTATGAGGGGTGATATCATACCAATCAAAGTATTGGTCCTTCCCACGGACCTAGTCTAAAAAGCTCTTGGGGTCTAAGCGCCCATCAAAAGTGGACACCTCAACCCGTATAGGTTTTAGGGTTGTCTCCTCGAGTTCTCGAACCTTTGTGATCTCTCATCCCTCGTTGTTGCCTATAACCCTAAGGATTCATGTCATCATCCTCAAACTAAAGAATATCCTCACAAGGTAAGGTCCTCTGAGGGGGTCCCCTAGGCGGGGTTGGAGATCTACCCCAGGGTGGGGTCCTCCTAGGTTTAGGCTCAAGACTATGAATCCTTTACCTGTGACCTCTTATGGACCCATGGCCTGAGTGGTGGTCCAGGTGAGGTCTTGTCTGATCCTCTCTCCTCTCCTAGAACGAGGACCCAATTCTTGACGGAGTTGCTCAAGGGTGTTCTTGAAATTAACCTCCATAGCTAGGGTTAATCTATCCACCCTCTCTGCCAAGTCCTTAAAGGCTGGATCCTGAGTAAGCTGGGAGCCAGTTCCTGCTTCTAGGGACATCTTGCGGTGATAATCTAGTCCGAATCTAATGGGCATACACCAAAGAGCATAGGATGGATGACTCTAAAGACTCCTTAGAATGATCTAAAAGAAGATATGAGTGCAGAAAATAAATGAATAAAATAAAGTATGCAATGTAATGGCAGAATATGCAAAACTAACCTACTATGCAAAAAAAACTACACCTAAATGCAACCTACGGGTAACTACAATCCTAAACCTAAGCTTTTTTTTTAAGAAAATAAGATAATATTAATCAAAAAAGAAGCCAAAAAAGCAATACAACCTGGCCGCATAAGATATGCAAACCAACTACGAACACTACCAAAAAACTAACAAAAATACACAAAACATTACACAATCCAAGATTCCCAATCAAAGATCCAAGACTGAAATGAAGGTCTCCCTTGCTGAATTAACAAATAGCCATGCATAGGTCTTAGACAAAATCAAATCCATTATGAGCCGGCTTGGTCTAGTTTTATCCTCAAACAGCTTCTTATTCCTCTTTTCCCAAATACTCCAGCACAATGCTGCAGGAATCATCATCCACAACTCCCTCTCTCTTCCACCATTAATGGCTTGACACGGCCAGCACTGCAATAAACTCTTAATAGAGTCCAGATGAGCCCAACAAACCCCAAAACGCCTCAAGAAATAGGCCCAAAAAACCTCACCCAATGACAATGAAGAAAAAGGTGCTTTGGAGATTCCTTATTTGCACCACATAAACAACACTAGTTTGTTAATATCATCCCCCTCATTCTTAGATTGTCCATCGTTGCACTCTATTCCACCACAATTGCCACATAAAGAAGGGGATCTTCAAAGGAACCAAAGCATTCCAAACACTTTCTGGATTTTCCTCCTTTTTCTGGGAACAAAGAGCGAGATACATAGATCGAATCGAGAAACCATTCTTCTCATCTAGATTCCACACTAGCTCGTCCAGACTTTCTACACCCCCCAACTCATACTTCTCTAAAGTATCCATCAACCTTCCCATCTCCCCCATCTCCCAATCATTAAGGTTCCTCCTAGGATGAATGTTCCAAGAACACAATACCTTGGACCTGACCATGTGGGCATTAACAACTCCCTACTTTTCCTTAGCCAAATCATAACAAAGAGGGAATAAAACTTTTTGCGGTTCATCCCCACACCAAGGGTCATGCCAGAAACTCACTCACTCACCATTGTTAACCCGAAATTTGACAAAGTGGGAAAACAATTCCGATCCTTTATAGATCCCCTTCCACACACTACACCCAACAGCACCGCTCGGACATCTCGAAATCCAACCAAATCGCTCCTCCCCATTTCTTGCAGCCACCACCTTTCTCCAAATAGTGTCTCAGTTCATCCCAAACCATCATAGTCATTTGTTAAGGAGAGCCCTATTGACGATCTTCAAAGACCGAATCCCCAATCCCCCTTGCTTCAAAGGTCTACACACCTCCTTCCACCCCACCCAATGGATTTTCCTAACATCTGAAGAAGATCCCCATAAAAAATCTCTTCAAATTCGCTCAAGTTGATTAACTAGGGAGCAAGGAGCCTGAAAAAGCGAGAAGAAATAAGAAGGAATATTCTCCAGCACACTTTTCAAGAGAACTAATTTGCCTCCCTTAGAAAGGTAACGACCTTTCCAACTGGCCAATCTCCGACCTACCTTCTCAACCACTGGATTCCAAATCTCCTTTGAAAATGATTTTTCACTAAGAGGCAAACCTAAATAAGTGATAGGGAGAGGAGCAATATCACACCCCAAAATATAAGCAATCTCGTCAACATCAGGACAAACCCCCACTAAACTAATCGAGGATTTAACCCAATTCACCATCAGCCTAGTAGCCGCTTCCATAATCAGGAGAATACACCTCAAGTTCTTCATCCCCTCCACCTCAGCCTTCAACAAGAATAAGGAATCATCAGCAAATTAGATGAAAGGAATAGCAAGCCCTTCACTTGGTAACTAAAATCCTTCGATTAACCCTACCGAACTTGCTTTCGCCACCATCCTCCTCAGTAAATCTACCACTATAATGAACAAGGAGATAAAGGGTTGCCTTAACAAAGACCCCTGCTACCTTTAAAGAAACCCTTCGAAATACCATTCACCAACACATAGAAATACAAGGAAGAAATACAAACTTTGATCCAGTTTCTCCACTTGGATCCAAATCCCATTTGCTCAGGAACCCAATCCAAATAACCCCAGTTGACATGATCATACACCTTCTCCATGTCAATCTTACAAATCAGCCCCTCCCAGCCCACCTTCCTCATCTCATCAATGTACTCATTCGCCACCAAGGAACAATCTATAATTTGTCTTCCAGGCAGAAAAGCATTATGAGACAATGAAATCAGACTTGATAAAACCGACTAAAGACGTATAGCCAGAGTCTTTGCCAATAACTTGTACAAGCACCCCACCAAACTAATTGGCCTAAAGTCCTTGATGTTTTCGGCCTCTTTTTTTTGGGAATCAGTGTGATAAAAGTCACACTCAAAGACTTACACCACTAGTCCTGAGCATGGAACGCCTGGAAAACCGCTAGCACGTCTTTACCCATAACATCCCAGCACCACTTAAAGAGCAAAGTTGGGAATCCGTCAGGCCCTAGAGCCTTTTCATCCTCCATACTATTGAGAGCACATTTGATCTCCTCCTCTGAAAAAGGTCCCTCAAACCATCCCCATTGCACCTCATCAATTCTATCAAACTCCACCCCTTCCAAATAAGGACAATATGGCATTGGATCTGAGTAAAGATTGAAATAGTAGTTCTCAATCTCGTCTCGAATCTTCTCCAGGTACGATACTCACTCTCCTCCAACTCTCAACCTATTGATCAGGTTGTTGGACCTCCTCCAACATGCCATTTTATGGAAAAATTTTGTGTTTCTATTCCCTTCCTTTAGCCATGTTGCCCTAGATTTTTGTCTCCATGATATTTCTTCCATCCTTAATAATTGGTTATACTTATGTTCCGCCTCTACCTTCTCTCCCATCTCCTCTGTATTCAAACCTGCACCCATGCCTTTTTTTATCTAAATCCTTAATCTTCTTCAAACATACCAATTTTCTACTATCTAACTGTCCAAACTCCTCCCTCTTCCACCGCACAATACACTCTTTAATATCTTCAATTTCTGTGTGAGGATAAAACTAACTGATCCCTCAATGACAAAAACCCTCCACCAACCTTTAAGCTTTTCCAAAAAACCCAGAATCTCCAACCACATCTTTTCAAACCTAAACGGGTGAGGACCCGTCACATGTTCATCCACCTACAAAACAATAGGAATGTGGTCTGATCCCGCACCCGCCATAGCCTCTGAATCCACCAATGATCCTACTCCAGCCAGTTATAAGTGAATAAAAACCGATTCAATCTACTACTCACCCTCTTAAACCTAAGCTCTAATACCAAATCTGATGCAACATGCATGTAGGCTAGTGGGTGTGTGCATAGGAGCTAGAAATAAAAACACTAAAGTAATGCAAAAAAATAAACTAGATTCCTACTTGCGCATCCACACACGATTTCCTAGTGATTCTTTTAGATTCAATCTCATATGCATATTAAGAATTCAAAGTTACAAAGTATTGAGCAATATTAAACCTAACAATATGATGGGAATATGGATTAAATTAGGGATCAAAATTGTTAAGTT
>JAOXJP010000003.1:4397646-4416800 GCA_025762735.1 Platanus orientalis
ATTCCTAGTAGGTTTTCTAACATTATTTGTTGTTTTAAATTTGAGTTAGTTGGGAGTTCTTTAATGCAGCAGGTTTGGTCTTTAATTTCCATTATTTTATTTGGCTTATTGGTACTAGTTAAATCCTCACTTAATCTTTATTAATGTTTCTTTCAAAGTATTTGAGGGAATAGGAATCTAGTTTATCATGTTGAATTGTTTGGAATCATTGACTTGTAGATCTCTTCACTTTGTTAACATGCATTCTACATCAATGAGATTATAGATTCTAGGGTAAAACAAAAGATAAGTAAATAAACTTCTTAGATGAATTGTAGCATGTGAATCATTCAATCAGATCAGAGACTCAGGGCTTCCATAAAAAATAGAAGTGACATGTCTGATTTACGAATAAAAACAACTACAAACCTAGAGAAGAAACAACCCTATTTTATGCAAAAATAGAACAACCACAGATCTGAGAACACTCCAGCACTAAGTAGACAAAGCACTTTACATCAACAACGAAAAACAGCTTCAAGCATTCAATGCAGCAGCCATGAGACTCTTGAAGATTTCTAGAGGATATTTCTAAGCGGTTGCAGGGTATAACCTTCAATAATCTCCACAATCAAGTGAGATGGCAACAATTTGGTTGATCACAATAGAGATTAGGAGTTTTTTTTTTAATGAATAATAGAGATTAGGAGAAGATTGAGAAAATAAAGAAAAAGAAGAAGAGAGGGGTTTCACGGAGGCCAACCCCCAACCCTAGAAGAAGACTTGGGAGGCCTAGCCTCAACCAATCACACACCTCAATGAGAGCAAATTCAATTCTCCGCATTAATCGTATGGAGGTGGGGCATTTATAGAGATTACAAAACTGAGTTTTTAAAACCCAAATATTTCCCTCAAATCTGACTTTCTAATTACCAAAAGCCTACTTTCAATTTCCCTAAACTTAGTAGTCCTAAAACTCAACAGCTCATACCTGCTAAATTTAGCAACTAAAAATAAAAGAACTGGGCCAACAACATTGCCGTCGCCCCTCCTAAAAAACCTATCATACCCTTGGGCATTAGGCCTTATTACAAAAGGATGCTCCAAACCAAATTATCCATGTTTACCCTTGAACCTTATGACCCTTCCCTAGACCAAAACATGGTACAATGAGGACCTTCTATGTCCACAACACTATATTAAATACTTCTTTCACAATTTCTTCTTCTTCCCATACATGCCCATTGATCTACTGAGCTAGTCGTCAACAGTTAAGCAAACCTAGAAGAGGACCTTCTATCTCAGTCGGCTCTCAAATGCCACATGCTCAGTGGCAAATCTAGCAATGACTGGACAGAGCAGATCACGACCCCTTGTATATCCCCTTCATAATCCAAACAGCCATTGTACTGTTAAAAACAATATGTTATTCTTCTCCCTTTTTCAATCATCTCTTTTACATTCTTTTACTTTCTCGATCCCTCAACATTAGGTCAATGCAATGAGCTACACATGGGGTACAATACAAATGCTCTCTCTTTGCCATCACCATCTCCTCTGCAGCCTTATGGTCCATCACAATCTGGAAAAAAAAAATGTGCGCACCTCATCTACAACTTCACCCATTAACCTAAATATGTATTCCTTTTTTTAACGGATGTATTCTTTTGTTTTTTACAAGTTCATCGTATCCACTACTTATGGAATATCATGCACCGAATTGAATATCATAAAGTTAATCAGTGGCATCCTAGCCTTCTTATTCCACCCATCACACATTATTGTGGACCCATACTTAGGCCAATTATTCTTTGCATGTTGAAAGTATGGCTTTTTTTTCTTCTTTTTTTTTTTTTTTTTGATGAATCATGTTGAATGTATGGCTTTAATTCTTCAAGTTCCTTGTTTAGGAAGTTGATGCTCAACTGGTAGGAGGTGGGACCTCTAATTCTTGGTCCAACCTCTGCAATCGTGTCAATCATCAACAGATAAGCAGAGCTCTTAGCTGCATTAAATGGAAAGGTGATATCCAACTCCGCACATCCTTAATTGCTTTCTTGCTAAACATATCTTTTAGTCTATCCATCAGCACCCTCTTTTCCCAATGCAAATGCATCCATCTCCATCCATCAAGATGCAGCCCATTTATGTATCTCCCATGACCTCTCTCCAGGTCTATGGGGTCTCTAATGCTGTCAGCCAAGAACTCCACACAAAACTGGCGGGGAAAACAGCCTTGTCGTTATGACTCAAAATAAAAAAGAACAAGTCAAAGATAGAATTAGGCCCCCTTTATCTCCTTCCATATTCTCAAATCTTCAGTCAATTACCAATATCCATACCTTCAAGTTTCTGAAGAAACCTAGAAACCTCTCCCACTTCCTAGTCATCAATACTTCTTCTAAGGTACAAATTCCATAAACAATTGTTTTGGCTTCTAATGATATTATCCTTGGATGTCACTTACTTATTTCATCACCAAGTTAAAGAGAGTCAAAAATATATTTTTAAGCGAGGTGTTGCCACACCACACATCCTTCCAGAAGCTAACGATTTCCCACTTGTTTACCTCATAAGAGATATGCCTTGAGAACATGTCATAATTTATCACCTTCAAAAAGAAGGGGATAAAAAAAGAACTGTGTCGTATTTTGCTGACCCTCTATCTCTTAATCCATACTTGGCTTAAATGACCCTTCTTCATAATCTATCTTTTTCCTCCCCAAACTATCTTAACCACTTTTCAAGTACAACTTTGTTTAACTTAGGGGTCTAAAGCCCAGCCTCCCTTCCCCGATAGGACAGCAAACCACTTTCCAATTCATCAAGTGGAATTTTCTCTCCCCTTCCACATTATTCCACAAAAAGTCCCTTAGTATTTTTTCCAATTTTGCATTTAGTGTGATTGGAGCTGAAAACAGCGATAAACAATACAGAGGAAAACTAGAAAGGAGAGGACACCTTTTACAAGGGTAATTTTCCCATCTTATTAAAGAAACCTTCCTTTCCACGAAGACAAACATGCCTATCCATCCTTTTCAATCACCAGGATCCATAGCGATTGGGACCTGTAATTGGCCCCCTATTGCAGGCTTAAATAGAGAGATGGCAGCAACACAAATTCACATCCCAATATGTTAACTTCCCCCACCCCATTCGCTTACTTTTATGAAGTTATATTTCCAAGCTTAACATCACCTCAACTAAAAGACAAATGCATCTTAAATTCTGCACCTGCTCCTTGCCTGCTTTCAAGAAGAAAATAAAATTGTCTGCAAATTGAAGAAGAGGGATAGCGATAGACAGACCTTCATTGCCCACTTGGAAGCATGCCATTCCTCTCAGCACACCAGCCTGCTGTGAGGATAATGTAAAGAAGCAGAGAGGGCAGGTCCCCTTGTCACAACCTTTTACTACGACAACAAAAGCCCTGCTGAGTCCCATTCACCCAGACCGAGAAAGATGGTGTAGCAATGCACACCCTAATCCAATTCTGCCATTTTTTGCCAAACCTCATTTGCTGCATCACAAAGTCAAGAAAAGTCCAATTGACATGATCACAAAAACAAGATAGCTCAAATTGCATATGTTAAGTTCGAAATAAAGGGTGTTAGCATACAAGCGTTTGGTAACATTGATAACCATAAAGAGTGAAGTTTTTATGAAGAATATCAAAGAGAGAAAAAATTATGCATACTTTGGACCTGGTAAAATCCCTAATAGGAAAACTTCTTCATAACGAGCGTAAGGGAATCCTGAAGTCAACCACAGAAGCAACTTTTCCACACATACCGCACTATGGTATAAGAGCTCATGTAATCACCAGCAGCCGATTAACTTGATAGGATCCCTATACCCCCAACTCCAAGAATCAAAATGCCAAATGAACAACCATGTTTAATAAAAACCTTGGATTGAACATCTAGTTTCTCTGACAATTAAAGACCACAAAATGTCAATCACTTATAGATACCTGGAAAACCATATGAATTATGTTTAAGTCGTTTCTAAGTATCTTTGATAATCAGGGGTTGCTCCCCACGGGGGTAACTGACTTGTTCATTAGTTGGACATCAACAACTTTTGGAATCAAGCAGCAAAATTCTATGAAAGATCCCCCCTTTGCACTTCCTGGAAATTGTGAAACAAAGGATATAACTTTAGAAGGAGCCATGGTTGCCCACATGTTAAATTAAAATAATATACAAGAGTGGATAAGCCATCTAGAAGAACGGAAGGACCCTTGAGTACTACCAAGTTCTAAAAGGAAACAATGACCCTCGATCAGACTGTTTAGAGAATAATAACATGGGAAATATTGATCTCCCTATCCACAAGAACAACCGCACACGGAAATATGTGCTGCATAAGATGCAATCATGGAAGAAAATGCAAAAACGCAGTAACCCAAACATTCTACAGATGATTTCATCTACCCAAGAAATGTTTTGAACCCAAAAACAGTCAACAAACCAAAAAACACAAATATTCAGTGCTACAACAGAATTGGGAAATATGAATACGATTCTATCAAAAATATATATATTATAACTTTTCCATGAAGTGAATCATGACCATTCTTATTTTTTTATGTCACTATCACCAAGGAAACATACATTGCAGAATGCAGAAAAATAAAACCATGCATGGAATATAATTTACAAATGAAACATTCTCATTAGAATGTACACAACTTCATATATTCTCACTAATAAAGTACATACAACAACACAGAAGTCTGGTGAAAATACCCAAAAAAATGACAGAGTTCAATCACATGGACTGCAAAACAGGAACATCCAAGCATCAAAATGTTACCAGTATTTATACAGTTAAATTTGAAGCCTCCAAGTGAACTGTCACCCTGTTACCACCAGTATCACCTGAGTCCATCAATATAATCCTCCAAATCTCTCCGTCCAAACCTCCTTCCATCAGACTCTGCATCCTTACACCTTGCCGCAAAGTAGAATATCAACCAAGCTACCATAAAATAAACTTCCACTACTGACTGGAAAACTGATGCAAACAATTTCCCGCAAATCCGATTCAGAACCAATCTCACAAATGACCCACACAAGATGGCTTCAAAGCATTTTATTTGGATTGCCTGGTTTAACATCGTAGATATTAAGTAACAGCCTTCCTTCACGACTTCCCTGCCACTCCTCCTCGCGTCCATGATTGCAACCCAACAATCCACCGCAAAAACAAAAGCCACAAAAACATCCAACAAGAACCACGTAAACAGAAACCCTGAGATCTCTGTCTCAAAACCCCGAATCCATGGAGAAGTAATGGAGAACGGCATCAGTTTCAATCTCACAAACAGTTTAAAAAATGAGTACTGGTCTTCAATTTCACTGAAAAACCACAGACCAAGAATTTGGGTCAATGCATCTCTAACGGCCCACCTCATCAGTATGAACCCCGAGAGCCTCCGAATCCCCAACCGCGAACCAGCCCAAATCGTTCGAGAAAACGACTGATACTTACCTAAATGATCGTTGACTACAGCGTAGAACACGACACCCAGAATGCAAGAATGTGTGACCAAAAACCCTAGAATCACCCAACCATAAGCTGCGGACAAGAAAGTCACCAGAAAGAACAACGCCGCAGCATCGCGACGACCGAGCTCGAAACCCTTAAGAAACGACGGAAAATCACTAGTCTGGTCCCCTCCCTCTCCCTTCTCCGCAACCGCCGTCTCATTCCTCTCCCCACTACCGTCACCATCTCCATTATCAGAAAAAGAGAAACCCTCCGGTTTGAAAAGAAACCCCGAACCAACAATCTCGGAAACCCCAATCCCGTAGCTCTCCTCGGAATCCGAAAACCCCGATTTCCCTTCGCGACCGAAAAAATGGCTCAGATTCACAGAACTACCATTGACGGGAGATCGACGACCGAATCCAAAGAGACTCCGATCGTCATCCTCGTCTCCAGAAAAGAAATCATCATCTAGGGTTCCCACGCGACTCAGGTGCAAGAAAGGGCGGCGGCGGCGATTCATGGCGGTCGGAGATCTGAACCCCTCGGGAGATCGGTCATTCTTCCCGGCGAGATCGAGGCGAGAAAGCAGCGCCTGCAAAGAGGGGTCCCGATCGATGAAGCCGGTGACGAATAGGGTTCCCTTCTCGACGACGGTTCGGAAGGAGAAGAGGAGAAGGGAGAGGAAGAGGAAAGTGTAGAAGCTCGAGACGAAAGACGCAGAGGATCGCTTGATAATTTGCGCCGTGGTGCGTAGGTCTAGACGAGGAGCGCTCATGGCCGTTGTTTCTAGCTCTCTGCAACTTTTGTTTTCCGCACACGCATACAAACAAGCCTTTCAAGTTTCAACTTTCCCAACTGCTTCGTTGTATTTTAAAATGAAATGGGGGGTTTGCAAGTAATCACGGTTGTATTTATTAGGGTAATCCACCTGATGTAACCAAGACTTCATGGAGAGACAAGGGGTATCTCTGGTGTCGGTTGGATAAAATCCATGAGATTTGAAAATGTATATTGGATTCATCCCAACCTTAGTTTTGATCGCCTCAAGCCTCTTTTTTTTTTTTTTTTTAAATTAGTAAGGAATTTTGATTGAATGATGCTGTGAAATTTTAATAAATAAATTTTCCGGAAAGTAAATCTTTTTATAAGTAAATCTTTTATGATTCTTGGTTGGGAAAGTAAATCTTTTGATAAGTGTAGAAGCCTTGAGCCATTCGATAAGTAAATCTTTTATGATTCTTGGTTCGGAAAATTATGGCCTCAGGTGGAGTGGAATGGCAAAATAGGACTTGTGTAATCGTATTTATATGGCTTGGATGAGAGGTAATTTTCCCATTATGGACCTATTATGAGAGATGAAATAGTCTACAGCTCTAAATCACTATACAATCCGAAAATGTTGTCGCAGGCACAAAAAATAAAAAAAATAGAAACATTAAAGCTGTGTTTGGCAGCCACCTGTAATGCAATCATTTTATTTGAGTTTCCCAGGCTTTTGTAGCCACAATGGGATGGTTTTGCAATGAAACCATTCAGATTTACACTGATTTGTGCCCGATAACATTAATCGTTTCATTTTATAGAAAAACCTGAGATTATTTCATTTCCTGAGATTATTTCATTTGTAATTGTAGTTAACAAATCAGTATAAATTTGAATTAGTTCATTATAAGTCATCACTTCGTCGGCTGTAAATGCCTTGGGAAACTCAAATGAAATGATTACATTTCAGGTGACAGTCAAACAGGTTATAAGTTAATTTTAATTAAGTCACAACCACTTTTGTGACTGTGATATTGGACTGTAGAGAGATTTAGAATAATAGATGATTTTATCTCCTCATGAGGGAGGACAGGGGTCGAATCCCACAGGTAGCATTCCACAAGTAAACAATATCAGATGCCCCTCCTAATTTTGCAAGCTCCGGTATTCAAAATAGTTGTCTGCAGCCAGGCTGACTACCAAAAAATAATTAGGATAAGACATTGTTGAAGGGCTTGTATCCTCTGTGCCACCTTATGGTGCACAGCAGTGAACCACAAACACAAAGGGGGTGTGGCCCATAAACTTTTTGCAGGGGCCCATCCTTATGGGCCACACCCCCCTTTGTGCCGTGGCTCACCGCTGTACACCGTAAGGTGGCGCAGAGGATATGGCTCCATTGTTGAATTGTATTAAAATATGATTTGTACTAGTTCAAACCCAAATTGAAGGGTATTGAGTTTCATGGAATGCCATGTCAACAATTCTCAAAACAGAAAACAATGATAAAAAAGGGAATTAAAACTCCTCTTATTCCTTTGTACAACATTGCACCCAAAAAACACAAAAGTAAATGTGTGGCAAGGGATTAGTGTGAAAGGGTTGTGGATGCAAGAATATTTCAACCCATTGATGGTATAACCATTCCCTTAAAACGGTTATGTAAGTTATTCAATGTTCGATTACATAACAGGTAAAGAGATCAAAGGATGATAATTGATAACCAAACTTCCATTAGTATGAAGGAAAGTGTATTATCGTTTTCATGAATGAGATGAGTGTTTCATAATCTGTTGCATAGGCCCTTTGAAATGAGAAGGTTAAAGCTTATTAAAGGGTTATAGACCTTTAGAAATACTCTAGTTGAGTTGGGTAGTTGACAAGATACCTTGTGAGTTTTGGTATCTTTAATAGACAATCTATAGGATCTTCAACCTTAGCAAGAGTTAAGTGCCTTTATTTCATTTAAATGCTTTTTAATGATTGATTAGAATACCTAATCAAGTCCGTACTTAATAGAAAAAGATATGTGACGTTTGTCAATGGTTTTTCAAATCAAAATTTACTTATTTGATAGTGGAATGTTTTTAAATTGATTTTATTAATTTTTAATCACATGCATTGTTGGAAATAGACATTAGTTTTTGAGATGGACATTGCTTGTTCAAATAATAATAATAAAAGATGAGGTGTGACATGAGATTGAGCTGGTTAAGGGTTAATTAACTTAATAAACTTTAAAATATCCATAATAAGTTATTTGTGTTAGAAACGAGGTATATGGTCTGGGAGACCCATTGTTTCAATCATCCACTACCAATCTAGGGCTGTAGAGAAAATCATCCATTGATATCTTAACAGTTTACATTACGATCAAATTTTCAAAATTCAAAAGTTGCATTGGACAACCAATGTTGATTTCTCTCATCAATTAGGTTGCAATCATCTCGAGAGGTATGCATTTAATTAAAAATAGATATAAGAATTTTTTTACCTACATAGATTACTAAAGGGGATTTTGGTTCGGATTTAGAAATCGGATTTTTGCTGTTTTGGAGACGTTTGATTCAGATTCTGAAATCCAATTATTATAATCAGAACCCAGGATCAGCCCAAAATAAAAATTGGTCTCAACACCAATTCTAGCAATTTTGCATTTTTTTGGGCCCTTGTTGCAGAAGTGAACGAACGAACAATTTTTATCAAAGAGGTTTGTTTGATTACCTCCTGATCTCCATCCTCTCCTCAATCTGTTTTGAGCTAGCATCTAAATGGGTACAAGCCTTAACTTTCAACCATGCTCTCTCTCTCTTTTCTCCCTCATCTTCTCTTCAACCGTATAGTGAAACAGCTTATGTTCATCATACCTGTCAAAATAATATCAAACCATGTTATATATATATATACATATGTGTGTGTGTATACTTGGGTCATTTTCCTTCGGTGAGACCCAATACGTGAATAAAAGAACAATATTTTACGAAATACTTTTTTTCCTTCCTTTATAAATTATTACAGATATCTATTAATTTAGCAATTGGATCATTGAAATTATCGTGTCATTAGTCTAGGGTTTATCTTTTAACTATAGGTATTCTTTCAAGAACATTATGGGCTAATGAGACATGGGGAGCATGTTGGAATTGGGACCCCTAGAAAACTTGGGCATTTATTACTTGGACCATATTTGCTATTTTTTTACATACAAATAAAAATATATGTGTGTATAATACACACACACACACACACACACACACACACACACACATATATATATATATATATATATATATATATAAACCTACATTTTCTAAACACAAGGCGTCACATCAATTTTTTAATTCAAATAGAAAAAAATTTAAATTATTTTTTAAAATGACAAAAATAACCTGATCTCTTCTTCTCATCTTTGCTAAACATCTTTATTTGTTGCCATTAAAGATCTTACAGTTTGATAAACTTACAAGGAAACATTTCAGTGTTTCTAACCACAAACTTGAACTCTAGCTCACTTTAAATTATAAAAGATGAAAAATAGATTCTTTTCCGAAAAAGTAAAAAATGGAATTTTTCTCATTGATTCAAACCATATAAATTGTAAAACAAGGCGACCAATCCATGCCATGAAAACAAGCTACACAACTCAGTAATAAAATCGGCTTAATAAATTAAAACATTTGAAGATTCAAAACCTAGAAGTGGAAAGAGAGATCCACCAAGGAAATCACACTTGAACTATCTCTATAAGACCTCTTAAATAAAAGAGAGAAAGAGATAGAGTGGTCTGAATGGTTAGATCTTACAAAGAATACCATTTGATAGCGTATCGGTTTTGGTGGGCTCCTTTACGCTGATCAGATGGTCTCACAATAATCCCAGGTCCCTGGCAGAGCGGGCTCTACACACACAGAATAAAAGAAGGTCAGGAAGCTAGGCACCGGCGGGGTGCCGACTCTAGCTCTCCGATGGTTAAGTCAAATAACAAGGGAAGTGTAGAAGTATCTCTCTCTCTCTCTCTCTCTCTCTCTCTAGGGTTTCTAATGTCTCATACTTGGAGAATGAAATGATACATGTATTTATAGGCTCAAGTGGTGGCGTATCAGAGGAGATCTCGCATGTCGCTTTCCCCCACGCTCTTGGCCACGTATCCCCCTACTATTTCTGTTATTTTCTCAGAATGGCAGGCTTGCTACAGAGAATATTCATTTTTATAACGGTTTTGTGCTTATCTTTAAGCGGAGTAATCAGGGTTGTCGTGTTTCTGCGTGTCGGGGGATTTTGGGCCCCAAGTTCCTTGAGGTCTCGACCGGTCTTTAAGTGTCGGGTGATCTAAGTAATAGTCGGGGCCATTCTCGGAATACTCAAGGTCGGGTATCGAGGGATGTTTCTACTTTCTCGCTGATGGCCTCGGTATTTGGTGAGTCGGTGGCCCCTAAGGGATTCCAGGGCTAGTATTCTCGAGAACTCTTTGAATCAATTTTTCTAGGGTTGGGATCGTGTTGGTTTGTCAGAGTCAGCTAGTAAGGGCCTCAGTGTACTCTTCCCTATTAGTTGCCCCCTTATTCCCAGGTTCAGGGTTACATGACCTAGGAATACAAATTGTTTGCATTCATTGTTTTTATTTCGGCGCAGGCGACATGTCATTTCAATTATCGAGGTGATATTCGTTGGGGATAAGTGCTAATGATTGCCTTGCATTTAATGAATTTTCATTTCTGAGGAGGCGTGTTGGCACCGGTTACGAGTCATGTCAAGTGTCATGTCTTCTCGGATCTCTATGTTATTGAATGGCTAGGTTTAACCCTTTCAGAGATTTTAGGATTCCCGTGTCGCCTCGTTTCCCGGGTTGATTACATTAATCCCCAGATACATGACACGCGTAGGGTTCAGAATCCCTGGGGTAGTCTATAAATCTCTCCTTCGACATACGATTAAGCTTTCCCTTGTCCTTGCTTACCATCTCTCGTGCTCTCTACTTGCATCTTGGGCGATTTTCGGCGAGTCTTCTTCATCTTTGTGCACGATTGTCTCTGACGCCAATACTTGTTGCATTTTCGGGCTCCCTTCTCAGTCATTTTTCGGCTATCCTTTCATTTCAAACATTCGTTTCTCCATCGTCTCTGGCATCTTCTCTGTTATATCTTATTTTCTCAAGTATTTTGTTCTTTGTTTACAATTTATGTTTTAGTTCATCGAAGTTTCTTTCCGTTGTTCACTTTTGCATAACTTTTCTAGTTTGCTTGCTTGTGTTTTCTACTCAGTGTTTTTACTTTTGCTTTTTGTAGCCTCTATTTCCCTTTTCTATAGATCTCTGATATTTCAATTTTTTCCAAACTCCAGTGAGAATGGCGTTTTCCTTGTGGGAGTCCTCACCATGGTGCTGTATACCTAAAGGATGCTCAGCAATTCCTCAGGCCAAAGGCCTTTGGAGCTGTCTAGCCTCTTCTTTACTATGCCCAAGAGCTTTCTGTTAGCGACATCCACTTTGTCGTTGACTTGAGGGTGAGCTAGGGAAGAGAAGTGATTTTTGATACCAAGCTCTGCACAAAATTCCCGTTACCAAGCGTTGTTGAACTGCTTACCATTGTCGATGATAATGACGCGGGGAATCCCAAATCGGCAGACGATGGACTTCTAGGTGAAGTCACAAATGTTCTTCTCAGTGATTTTTGTCAAAGATTCAGCCTCCACCCACTTGGTGAAGTTGTAGATGGCCACTACCAGGAACCTCATCTATCATTTCCCCATGGGAAGTGGCTCGACTATGTCAATTTCCCACTGTGCAAAGGCCAGGGCCCTGCTATTAGGACTAATTCTTCTGATGGCTTATTGGGAACATTAGTGAATCTCTGACACTTGTCATACCTTTGAGTGAGAAGAGCAGCATCGTTTTTCATCAATGGCCAATAGTGTCTGTCTCTAATTTCTTTGTGGGCCATTGACTTGCCTCCTGAGTGGCTCCCACATATCCCCTAGTGTATTTCTCAGAGCACATAGTCGGCTTCCTCCTCGGACAGGCATCTAAGTAAGGGGAGAGTGAAGCTCCTCTTGTAGAGAGTGTCACCGAGAAAGAGATACTGGCTCGCATGCATCTTCACTTTTTTTGCATATTCTTTATCCTCGGGCAACTCGTCATTCTTTAAATACCTTATGATCTGATTGTCCCATTCGGGCTCGGGGCTCGCCATGTTGACTTCCCTATCTTCCTTTGTCTCGATGCTTTGCTTAGGCAGGTACTCAACAATTATCCCAGGGTCGAGGCACTCCACAGTGGATGATGCGAGTCTGGATAACCTGTCGACTTCTTCATTATCTCCTCGTGGAATGCATTATACACTAAAATGCCCAAACCAGGACTTTTATTTTTCTACCATGACTAGGTATTATTTCATCCGCTTATCCTTCACCCCATATTTCCCCTGTACCTGTCCAACTACTAGCTGGGAGTCACCGTTGACCTTAACCCTCTTGGCCCCAAGTGTGCAAGCAAGGCATAATCATTACTTCATACTCGGCCTCATTGTTGGTCGCCTTGAACCCAAACCTTATGACATACTCAAGCTTGCTTCTCTCTATCATGACCAAGACAACTCCTCCCCCAGCTGCGCTATTAGTGAAGGAGTCATCCATGTGTATAACCCACTCTGCCTGGCTTGCTTCCTCTTCCTTTTATTCCTCTTCTTGCACTTCAGTCTCTAAGACTAGTGCATAAGTGTACTCAGTGATCAAGTCTACAATAGCTTGGCCTTTGATAGCTCTCTAAGGGTGGTACTCGATGTCAAACTTGCTTAACTCCACTGACCACTTAACCAATATTTTCGAGGTCTCGGGTTTATGCAATATGGTCCTGAGCGGCTGATATGTTAGCACTCGATGTCTATCTTCCTGCAGCGCTTGTTGTTGCTCCCTCTTTCTCTTATTAGACTGTGAACTGGGCCCGACATCCCGTTATCGTTTTGCATTGAGTTTTTCCTCATCATTCATGTGTTGTTGCACATTCACCATGAGGTCGGCCATGCGGGACAGGGATTCTTAAAGAGAGAGAAAATAAACTTGGAGGGTAGAAACCTTGCCATGAGAGCTGCCACGATCATCTTCTCCTTAGCATCGTCCACCTGCAGCATCTCTCTATTGAACCAAGACATATTGTCTCGTAGGGACTCTTCCTTGTTCTGCTTGATGTTCAGCATATAGGTGGTTGGCTTCTGGTGCCTCTGACCACAGATGAAATAGCCAACAAACTACTAACTCAGTTCTGTGAAGTTCGATATGCTACTGGGCTTTAACCGACTGAACTAAACCCTGGCAGACCCCTTGATTGTCGTTGGAAAAGTCTGGCACATAATTTCATTAGGGGTTGCCTGGAGGTTCATATGAGTCTTGTAGGCCTTCAAATGATCAAGGGGATCATTGCCGGTGTCGAACATTTCCATCTGTGGTGGCTTAAACTTGTCAGGGAGTGGTCGAGCCATTATCTCTAGGGTGAAGGGATGGTTCATTTTCTGGATCAGCTCATCGACAGTGGTCAAGGCTTTCCTTTGCAGGCTTCCTTCATGGTTGTCATTTCCCTTCTCACATCTTTCATTTTCTTTTCCTAGAGGTCTGGGATATGGATCATTTCTCCAGATTGACTTGCCTCCCGAAATTGGGAAGCCATGACACTTACTGCCTCTTCTTCATGTCCCTGGTCATGCCTCCTAGCCAGAGGGGCATGGGGTCCCAACCGTCTTGCGTCATTATCACCGGGTGCGCCACTCCAACCTCCAGTTCTTATATGATCTCTCAATTCTCCTCCATTAATAGTTGCACACTCATTGTCAGCCCTTTGATCCTCCACTTAAGGACAACCACCGTTGGGGTTTCGGGGCATGCTTCATCGGAGACAAAGGCTTCTAGTCCATCAACTCTGGCACCCTGGTAGTGTTGAGCTGCCATTAACCTGGTTTAAACCATGTAGACCTTAGGTTCTCTGGGAAATAGTAATATTTCCACAGACGGTGCCAATTGATAGCATATCAGTTTGGCAGGCTCCTTTATGTTGATCAGATGGTCCCATGATCGTCCTAGGTCCCTGGCAGAGCGGGCTCTACACACACAGAATAAGAGAAGGTCAGGAAGCTAGGCGTCGGCGGGGTGCCAGCCTCTAACTCTCCGACGGTTCAGTCAAATAACGAGGGAAGTGTAGAAGTAGAGCTCCCTCTCTCTTTTTAGGGTTTTTGATGTCTCATACCTAGAAAATGAAATAATACTTATATTTATAAGCTTAAGTGGTGGCGTATCAAAGGAAATCTCTCATGTCGCTTTCCCCCACATTCTTGGCCGCGTCTCCCCCTGATCTTTCTGTTATTTTCCCAAAATGTCAGGCATGCTACAGAGAATATTCCTTTCTCATAACAATTTTGTGTTTATCTTTAAGTAGAGTAGTTGGGGTTGTCATGTTTCTACGTGTCGGGGGATGTCAAGCCCCAAGTGCCTTGAGCTCTTGACGGTTCTTTGAGTGTCGAGTGATTTGAGTAATAGTCGGGGCCATTCTCAGAATACTTGAGGTCGGGCATCGAGGAATGTTTCTGGCTTCTCGCTGATGACCTCGGTATTTGGTGAGTCGGTGGCCCCCAAGGGATTCTCGGGCTAGTCTTCTCGGGAACTCTTTGGGTCAATTTTTCTAGGGTCAGGATCGTGTTGGTTTGTCGGAGTCGGCTAGTAAGGGCCTCAGTGTACTCTTCCCTATCACCATTAATCAATCTTTTGCAAGCACTTCTAACCAAAAAGCACTGAGCATCTCTGCCTTTAAACACAAGCTGATGAGCCATAGAAAACTGGTGAAGGGAACCATCTTTGGATCTCTGTCATCTAATCTGAAAACTTACACTTTTCAAAGAAGGGAAAACCATTTCTTCATCATTTTGTCTCCTTCCACCGTACTCTTTATAACCATATCCCGTCTTCTTTGTTTCTCCATCTTATCTCTACTCAAACTCCCTTGATGATTTTTCATTCATCACTTGCAATGGTACATGAAAACCCTAACCATCAATAGACCAATATCACATCAATAATGAAAAAAAAGAAGCCTGCACCATCACTCACTCTTTTACTCCTTGCCTAGGAAAATCCCAGAATCGTTTTCCTTGTTTAATCATCCTATTCAATCACTCCTTGGCTAACGGCTTCTTGTGGATATTATTGTTGTCAATGAAATGAAAGGAGATTAAATGAGGAAAACGATTCCGGGATTTTCTTGGGGAGATTGTTGTTCTACATATATAATGGGGTTCGTGGGCATGACAAAGACGGAGGAAGAAGAGAGAGAAAAAGGTCTGGATAGAACGTGGAAGACAAAAGGGCTTTGGATACTTTATCACTGTGCAATTCTATTTTTTGTTTTAATTAGAAGCATTATGGCCATTGGTAGACAATCAAAGTCATTTATATATAAATTTAATGTTAAATTATATGATATATATAGTCCCTTAACGAGTCGAGCTTTTGGCAAGCTGAGCCTAATACAACTCAGCTCAAGCTCACTTAGCTAAACGAGCTCATTTCGAGGCTCGGGCTGTAAAACAAGGCTCGAGCTCCTACCCACCACCACCTCACCCAAGATCTATTTCAGTTCCAGTCAAAGAACCACTGGGCCGATTATTGACCCAGTTACCAGGGTAGAGCTAGTTGTAACTAGCCTGTGTTTTTTTTGCATCAGTGGTTGTCCCACCAACGAAAGTAGAGGAAGCTAACCGAGTTGACTGAGAATCAGTCGTTTACCTTGACTTTGAACCTACAAAATTTCCTATCTACCCCTATGAGGTAAATCTAGAAGCAGTAAAGAAGCTAAAAAACTACAGCGTGCGCTAGCGCTTAACAACTTACTTACTAATTGGGGCGTTGGTTGTCCCCAATTAGTAAAGAAGCCAACAAGCAAGAAAACCGTAACTAATATATGCATGCTAGGTGCTCAAGCACCCGCCCATCAAAAGTTAAGATAAGCCAAAGCCGAAACTCTAAACCAAAACCAATATAGTTAAAGCTAACACACCCTCGTATATGCTAGTAATAAATTTAAGGCTTGAAAGTGCTATACAACAACCTTAAGCAACATTGTATATAACTGAATGAGATTTCTCATAAATCTATCCCATTTTTTCCTTGGGTTAACCATAAGAGATTAATTACATGAGTTTCAAACTTGAATTTGGGGCATTCTTGATTGGAAAAAAAATGATTCCCTTCAAACAGAAAGAAACTTCTTCATGTACTAGCAGTGAAGAGCTATAGAGAGTTGTGGTTAGAATACTCTAAGATGCTTCATTACCTTACCTTATTATTAGAGAAAGGGGAAAGGGATTTTTAATAGATTATGAGGTGAGTAAGGGGGAGAATGGAAAACTAAAGATCCCCAACTCATATCCTACCAAGAACTTATCATCGACCTAATCAAGTGCTTTAGGGAGATCACCTTCACCCATGTTCCGAGAATCTACAATTGCTTGGCTAACCCTTATGGAATCAATACTCAGCCAATCTCTAGTCAGGAATTTCCAATTTAGAGGTTAGTTTCTTATGATTATTTTTTTCAGAGGTTATCGTGTTTTTCTTTCTTCTCTCGTATCTGTCAAAGAACCTAATACATTTGCAGAAGCAGCATCCCAAAAGTGTTGGCAACTAGTCATGTAAGTGGAAATTGATGCCTTATAGCGTAATATTGGGAAAGATTGAGAAATAGAACCATTAATTTGATTTGTTCTCAATAGCCATGAGATGATCATCTTAGGGTGATTCTTTTGTCGGCGGATGCTCTTATCACACTCGTAGTTGCTCTTTCAATCAGAAAAGGTAGTTAACTCGACCTTAGGGTTCGAGTTATTACACATGAGGCAATCTAGAGGTTCCCTAGATGTCAGGTTGACCACTACAAGGCCAACATGATCGCACGAACCCCCGTAAGGATGATATCGTCAACATAAACTAGAAGAAGAATTTGACCTTCTTCCCTTTTCATGACAAACAAAATAGAATCACATTTGTTCCGAAGGCCTAGTGAGTTAAGTGAGTTCCTTTTTTTGGGTCAAAGGTGGTCCTTTTCTTTCTCCGGATTTAAATAGCAGCGTGAGAGCTCAGAAATTCCATTCAAGTCCTTAGTTCCATTTGAATCACAAGCAAAGCTCGACATTGCTAGTGGAGCTCTACGATAAAGCATTTCCATTTTTTTTAATTATAAAGCCAATCACACTGCTCTTTCTTTCTAGCCGGTATGTAGAATCGTTGGAGTGAGTAGAGCAGCCCTCCCCGGGGGACCTAACGTATTGAGAACTTGGTAGAATGTAGGGCATGCATAAAGAATTTAGATGCAGACCCAAGCAAACTGATTCTCTGAAGGAATAAACTGTTCCTAAGAAAAGTGAGACCCGTCTTTTATACTCCTATACACGCGAACAGCTTGTTCAAAGACTTGAGGGAATGTTCAACAATCTCCTAGCACCATCACTTCCTTGATGGGCCCACATAGGTTATTGATAACCATTTGCACTATTAGCTAATGGCAAATGTGTGTCCCCCTGACCCATCAAGATCACCTTAGTCATTTCAAAAGTAAGAGCTGACCGAATCATGCGAAGACTATCAGACCGGTGCTTTTATGTCTAACCATTCCAGGGTCGATATTCTATGAACGGAATGCACCAAAATAAATACTTAGAAGTGGATTTCCTGCTATTGACATCACCAGCCATGTCTGCATCTGTAAAACCTCACTGTTGTCCAATGTTCTTAGCCACCAGCCACTACATCTAGGGTTCCCACCTTATTCTCAAACCTGATGGCTCGATTGATTGGCACTCCTGTAGGCTCATCTTACATACAACTTATGGGAGTCCCAGGTGGGACAGGTGTGGTTAGAATGGAAGGGAGGGATCACCTGATCTATCTCATTCAATCATAAATGACATGCACATTGACCCCCTTACCCACTAATCTATATATATATATATATATATATATATATATATATATATATATATATATATATATATAAATTTCCATTAAAAAGACTTTCCCTTCAACAGTATCAACTTTTTTTTCGATTAGTAGCAATATCAACTTTCATCGCAAGTCCTCTGTAGTAGTAGTTTTCAATTGGGTGGTATCGAAAGAAAGAAAGGATGGGGCTCATTCCCACCCCTACTGGAATGGCTCTCTTAGTTATGTTGTGCCTCAACCCAATCCCTCTTTGACTATACAAGAATATGTAGGGTTCAACATGTCTGAAGGCACAAAAAAACATTCTTTACTGATATTATTACCAATATTCAATACAGGGTCATTCAAAGCATCACTATACTTTCCGATGACATTCAATAAGATAAACCCTATTTCTCCCGATCTTGTTATCCAGTAAGAAAAGACTATATCTTTTCCCAATCGATCATTCTAATTAATTAATGATTGTACAATGCATCTTTCTAGCAACAAGGATTGGACGCTATGATAAAACACACGATTAAGCATTTGTTCGGATAAGATGGGGGGCGATCGGATGACCCCTCCCATAAAAGGAAAAACCTATCTTTCCCAACTAGTTAAAGAATGATTAAAAATAATAATTATGTGATGCCTTAATTATGATATCCTACGGTCTTTGACTATGACTAAACTATCATCAGTTACTATTCATGAAATTCAACAAAGATATATATATAGAGAGAGATAGAGAGAGACAGCTATAGCATATATAGCTATCTATATATAGCATATGTGCTATATATTCCTATATAGTTATATATATAGCCATATGTTATATATACCTATGTAGCTATATATAGCAAACATATAGCTTATATATATATATATATATATATATATATAGAGAGAGAGAGAGAGAGAGAGAGAGAGATTTGTGTAAGTAATGTTTTGTCACAACATAT
>JAOXJP010000003.1:4416900-4441010 GCA_025762735.1 Platanus orientalis
CTAACACCCTTATTTCCTATACATAGTAAAATGATTTTTTAACAGTAGTTGTATACAACAAGATTTTTCTAATACATACTCTAATTCCAATTAATATAATCATTTCCCTGCCACATGGATTTAAATGCCCAATCCAAATCATCCATCCCATAGTTTACCTCCGTTCTGACCACGTGGATCCACAATACCACCAAACTGACCAGATTACCATGTATTGTACTTTTCCTATGTATGTTCTTTTTCAATTAAGAAGGAAATAAGAAAAAAAAAAATTTATTTCCAGTTCAATTTGACTTGCATGGTTCATAGCTTGGTAAAAGTGCACATCTACTACATAATTCGCTGAACTGAATCACCGTTGTATTATGGCCTTAACAGCAAAGCTTGTCTCTGCTTTTGTAAACGTTCCAATAATGTGCCATATGTTATACGGGATGAAAGAATCAAATTCAAATATGGCACTTGACGGGCATAAAAAAGCACTCAAAATACGGTAATACAACACTTCTCAAATATCTGAAACAGGGTTGGGAGGTACATGGGTGTCGTCGGTATGATGAACCGGCAAGGAATAGGTACCACCACCAGTTATTAGCCTCGCAATGTATCAAAATCAATTAATACATAGACAAGAAAGGAAGCAAGGGTAAGTGAGAAAAGGCTTATTCAAAATCAGGCTTCTCTGGGTAGGTACAGCCAGACCTTTGGATAACAACATTTGCGGCGTAACAACCAGCTCTGACACAGTCTTCAATGGGCTTCTCTTGAACCAACTGCGACAAAAAGCCTCCAACAAATGCATCACCTGCAAAAATAAAATTGCAATTGGTCAAATGGATGAGATCAAGACAGTTGTATCCGATTCAGACATCATTCTGGTTTTTCTTTTTTCTTTTTGTGGAATACCAAAGGAGGTCCACAGTTATGGATAGAGAAACTAATTACTAGCACTATAGATTGAAAATCCTTTCTGTTTTAGCTTATTTTTAACAGGAGTTTTTTGACGGGAGTTTTTATGAATATTGTGAATTAAGCATTAGAAAGTCGTAAGAGATAACAAAGCACATATACCAGCTCCATTGGTATCAACAAGCTTCTCCTTGGGTAACAGGATCACTGGGAACAATTTCACTTTCCCATCCTCGGCAACAACAACCGGATCTGCACCTTGAGTGATAACAGTGATCCTCTTGTGTGTTCCAGATGCCTTGGGCCATTGGGAGATCTTCAAAGCAATCTCCTCAACATTGTCAGTCTGCCCAACAAAGACAACCCAATCAAGCAAACTATATTTATAACACAAGTGGGTCTATGAAGGTTGTCATTAAGTGATCATTACCTCCCAACCATGAACCTTTGAAAAGGTTCTTGCTTCCGTCTCATTTCCAAAAACATAGTCCATATACCTGAATCCAAGAGTTGTTATCCATATCAGTATGTTCTATCTTTTGTAACAGAAACCACAAAGAAGGAAGAGGAAAAGCTTACGGTAGAACTTTCTCCTGAGCATCCTTGAAGAATTCACAGACAAATGGAGCAGAAAGGTTCATCATGAAGACCTGCATATTGGTGAATGCAGGCAGATAAATATGCTGAAATTATTGAGAAGTAAGAGAATAGTGAAGTTTCACATTATATCACTGTTGACCTTGTTTTTTGCAGCTGCATGCTCGGCTACAAGTTGAATGGACTCGGGGGATACCGTGAGGAAAAAACCAGCAATATAGAAGTATTTGGCCTTTTCAACTGTTTGAATAGGAATTTTTGCAAGTTAGATCAGAAATTAAATAATTAAACAATATACAAAGGAACATAGCTTAAGGGAAGAGAGAGTACCCAGTGCCCAATTTTCTGGTCTCTTCAAATGTTCAAATTTGTAGCAATTTGCTGCTGACAAGTTAGCAACAAGAGACCTGTTCATATGTTCACAGAATATTATTACTAAAGCTATAACTAAAATCTTCAAAAGATTACACTATCAATCTGAAGCAGATTAAACAATATTTACATCAATGATTCCTCTTGCATTCAGCTCTAACTGAATATTAATAAAGAGTAGTCTTTTTGGTTTGCTATGGATGTGTAATGATTTTGAATAGTTTTGCTGAGCCATTTTGTTGGGAAAGTCTGTATAGTGTTCTTTTGGGGGTTCCTCACCCTTACTGCTTAGGTCAAGCATTATAGAATCATGATTCCCATTGCAAGCCTAAACAACAATGACCTAAATGGACAGCACAGACAACCCATGTTTGTTATATATATATATATATATATATATATATATATATATATATATATACACACACACTGACGAGATTTGGCTCCATCACACTTTCTTTGTTTTGTTACCGTCACTTTCTTGAGGGCATATTCTGGAAAGTCAAAACTTATCCTTTTGGGCTGATTTTGGTACAATTTGAAAGGTTATTCAGTTGTTACCTTTTCAACAAGAACAAGATCTTGAGAATCTGATGTTATAACCTAAGTATTAAGAGGATATCAGCAAGTGAGAGAAGCAAAGCAAGATGATGCAGTCAATGACAAGCAATTGCTCTATGTGCCACACCCCACACAAGTGGGCACGATTCAAGACACCTGAAGGATCAAATTCTTTGAAAACCTTAGAAATTTTTAGAAGAATTTTTAATGGTTTTAGAGCTGTTTTTATTTTATTAGGGATGTTTTATTTTATTTTTTATGTGGGCAAGGGTTAATGTAACAAGGCATAAGGCCAATGGGGGCTTATTTGTTATTCTAGGAATTTTATTTTTATATTTTTTGTCTTTTATTAGGTGGAGTGCTGGTCCTACAGGCATGGATTTGGCTGTTATTGAGGCTCTTTTAGAGTCAAAGTGGGACCCATTACATAGCTAGATGACAGTGCCTTATTCTCCAGATTTTGAAAGATTCTTTTAATTATGGAGCCAATCTAGCCAAGTTGTCACCCACCTTAGGAAAAAAAATCTTGCAATTATTTAAGAATTCTAGTAGGGCCCAATGCTTTGGTCGACAACCAAGAGTTGTGGTTTCCTAGGATTCTTTCTTTTGTGGGAAATTTGATTAGTTTTAGAAATTGAGTTGTTTAGGAAATTTTAACTAAACTAGGAGACTTTTATAAGTAGGGAGTCCTAGAGTCTCTAGGAGATTTTATTAGATTAGAATTTTTTTTAAAAGCATTCTAATGCCTATTTAAAGACAACCCAATGAGTAAATAAAGCAATGCATTATGAATTTTTTTTTAGAAGTGTGATTTTTGTGTGGCCGTGGGCCCTACCTATCTCTAAGGGTGTGAGTTGAATCCACGACTCCTCCCTCTATCTCTCATTCTCTCTCCTCTCTAAAGCCATCGTGTTTTCTCTCCCTTAATCTATATTTGCTCCTCTCTTTTCTATTTTCTTTTCTTTCTTCTTCCTTCTCTCCTCTTTCTTCTCTTATCTCTTACAACCTCTCTTACGTTTCGTGGTTGTGTGCTACATCACGAGAAAACTGAACGAGGTAGTTATGGAAGGAGACTCATCAACCGTGGTTAGTTGGGGGGCTGAGACAAAGTCGGGGACCATGGGCTCTATCTCATATCATAATGGAAATTCGGGACCTCTCACTGGAGTTAAATGCTTCATTCTTGCATGTCCCAAGGGAGCAAAATTGCTTAGCTATTGTTTTAGCTAAATGGGGTGTCACACAGTCCTGTACTTACATTGGAAGTGAAATGTCACCATCATATCAGCTTAGCTAGCTAAGCATATGTACTATTTTTCTTTTTCATCTCTTTATTCTTTCTATTTTGAATAAAATCACAAAGTTAATTATATATTTGTCAAGATAGTTAGAAGTTCTAATATGAAATATTTTTTAACTGAAAGTAATTAAATGTGGTAGCAAATGCAGTAAAGAATAGAAGATTTTCAAAGGAAAGGACTTAAAGGTAGCGATATATATGAACTGGTAGATCATTAAGATCTAAAGCAAGTTAAGGAACCAATTAGGCAGAGAACTTAAAATTTTACTCATAAGTAAACAGCTGGAACCAAATAATCGGTATACTCTTAATGTAATTCTTGATTGTACAACAGAACTGCCGAGGAAGCATAATATCGAACTAACCTTTCAACACCCACGACACAAACAGCACATGTACCCGTTGGTGCAGACTCATCCTCACAATAATGAACCTGATTGTCAGCAGGCATCAGATATCTATGACAAGATAACTAATCAAGAGTTGAATAATAGAGCTAGGTGAAAAGATAAAATATAAAAAATAGAAGAAACAAGAAGAAAAAGAAGAAGCTTACATCAACACCAGCAAGTTTTGAGTTTTTCTTCATCTCTTCTCCAAACTTGTCCTTTCCAATGCAACCCATATAACTAGTTGCACCAGGAATTTGAAGCATCCACTGCAAAAGAAAGAGAAAAATCCTACCATATTGAAATAATGATAAACTAATACAGAAATGATAAGCACCCAAAGAGAATTTCAAATATACCTGGGCAACCTTGATTGAATTTTGAGTAGCACCTAAACATATAAAAAAAACAGAAAAGCAGATAATTAACCATCAAGTAGTTATATAATTACCATGGAACAGTATAGTGACAACGTCATATTACCTCCAGCAATGAACTCCACATTGGGCTTGGTAGACAATTCATCATACCTGAGAATATCGATTCAAGTATCTTAGTTTAATATAATACAGAATTTCAACTAATCACATTGGCCAATCTAACATATAATGGAACGAAAAAATATCTCGAAGTTGTTCACAGGGTAGTGAATTAAAATCATTTATTCCCAACTAAATGAATTGTGTTAAGACCAATTTTGAAGAATTGAAGTTGTTACTAGTAAGTGCATAACTTCTCTCAGCTTTGCTCTGCATTCATGCAATTGAGGGCAAGCTGGCCAGATGGCAGTTCCACATGCCTATCACAGTTTCAGTGTGTATCATAAAGCCAAAGAAACTATGCTATGGTTATCAACATAGCAACTGGAAATTGCAAAGATTAAATATGGAAATGAAAATTGTGACAAAAGCCAGTAGTGATAGGTTGAACACCCTTTGAAGAAGATTCTACATCATGGATCAACAATTACATCTTTATCATTATTCCTTAGGAGGTTTCATGTAGTGGAGCAGGGATACAGATTTCAATTATTTGATCAACTGCAGATTACAGAAGAGTTGCATGTTTGGAACATAATTAGTTTGGGAGGCATCTAGTTGATATATTTACTTGGTAGATCTACTAGACCTATAAAAAATATACAAAATTCCATATTCCATCAAAATGAGGTACACTATATTATACAACAAACCACAGCTAACAAAGTTCTCCCCTACTCATATACTTGAAAATAAAAGGTTGAATTTCAAAATGCCTCTCCTCTAGCATCACAAACATATTAAAAAAATATCTTCTAAAATGTTAGAGAATCTCTGCAGCTATTCTATGGCAAAGTATTCTTAAAAACAAATCGAAATGGAGTTTAGATTTTAAAAAAAAGCGGTAAAAGCTTTTTAATCTTAAAGACAGAAGATGCTATCTTGCTAAGTTGGTAAAGTTTGTGGGTGTTGTACCACAGACCTGGGTTCAAAACCCCTCTTCACCTGCAATTACCTATAAAAAAAGAGACAGATATAAGGGGTATGATCCTATGGGATATGTAAATGGAAATCCAAAGGTCAAATTGTGGTGCATGGCATACAACCCCGGGTTAAGATAGAAAAGAGCTAATTCATCATTGTCCTCCTGAGAAGTTTTAATCTCCTGAAGCTTCCAAGGTGATTAAAGAAAAACAAAGGTAAACTTTCTATCACAATAATTATAGTAAAAGTTGTCATCAGCCTAATGCAAGCAGTGTTCTCCATTATATGCTGGATACAATACACAATGTTCTTGAAAATTTGGTGATCCTTATTTATATTTCATTTATTTGATAAACTAGCAATAGAAAATTGGTCCTTAAGTTCTAACCGACACAAGGAGCAACAATGAATACAAAACCAAACCAATATCTAAGTAAATGAAACCAAAGTTTTCATCTTGAATATCAAGAAGTTGGTTAAACATTACAATCCGATAATTGTGTACTGGATTATCCACACACACACACTAAAGCAAACCAGAAAAAAGAACCAAGTTACAATATCAGAAACATGATCCTTACATCGGTAGGTGTTTGTCCTCTGCAAGAATAGCATTATTCAACTTGATACCATATCTGCCATTAAACCAGAAAGTTGAAGTCTCAAAACCATGAAATGAAAGATAATATTCCCCAACCATGCAATACAATAATGGCAGGAAACAGGTGAAAAAAAAAAAAAAAACTATACAACATGAATCAACGTAAACCCAACTATTTAAAGTGCCAACAATGAAAGTTTACAGAATACAACCCATGGTAGAAAAGAAGTAATACTACAAGCTTTGCCATCTTTGAGACAGTAAAAATTAGTCAACTATACAATCAAACAACTTTTTCCAAAAGTATCATCATATTATTTTAGAATCATATGTCCTAAGTGGCAAAATCTAATGCAGGGGTGAGGGAAAATATTGATAACCAATGCAAACAAGCAGATCTAGGGAAATCAACAAAACAACACTTAGATATAAGTGGGGGAGACACAACAGCCCTCTGGCACAACAGCCCTCTGGCACCAAAATCATACCAATCCTTGAACAAAAAACGAACCCCTATGTATGCCTCGGAAAAAGAAAAATAGAATAAAATGAACAACACTATCTTAACCATCCTCTCTTTACCAGTACCAATTACGACATCAGGGAAAAATCTATGAAACCAGAAGCAAAAGCCCACAACTTTGTCATAAATCAAAACTATGAACATTAAAAATAAAAAATAAATAAAATATTGTTTGAGGCATAGACTTCAGCAACCTAAACCTGTTGCACATCACAAAAATGAATACACACAAGGCATATAGAATTTACATCAAATCAATAAAATTAAACAAGGATATTAAGAAGATATCTATTAGTAACCGGAGGTATTTAAAAAATAAATAGCAAACAAAGTAGCCCCAAACCCATGAGCAAGGATAATTGCTTCTCTAATCTGGCTCTTTGATGCATTCAAAATAAATAAATCCATAAAAATGAAAAATGTATTTATTCACAATCATAATAACACGATTACCATTAAAAAAAAAAAGGGATTATTTCCACACACGAAACAAATATATAAAAGCTAAAATTATTTATTGAGTATCAAGAGACATGTATACCGATCTACAGTCCCAAAGACTCCAAAAGGCAAAAAAAAAAAAAGTTTTGCATAAAAGAAAATTTACAAATCAACAAATAACCTACACAGACATCCAAACAGATCAAACAAGAAGATCCATCTCTCTATACGCTAAGTTCTCAACGAAAATGAGAGCACGCAGTCTTCCAGTCAAACAAATCAATCAACTAAAAAAGCAGAGTAAATCATTCGAAGTAAAAACGAGTAGAGTGAAAAATCCAGTCTGATAACCAAAATGATCAGATCGAATGAAATATTCAGTCTAAGAACCAGGACGAACAGATCCATAAAGCAGATTCATGATAGCAAAAGCTAGATCTACAAAAAGAGCTCAAGGAACGATTAAGTAAATTCCCGACTGCGAAAGCTAGATCTACAAAAAAAAAACTCAAGGAAAATGAAAATGAAAATGAAATCGAAACAAAATGAAACGAAAGAAAAGATCCGTTTTACATCCACAAGTAAGTGCATTTAAAGACCCAAAAACATCTTTAAAAAAAAGAGTAACAACAAGCGTCAATCTTTCAGATACAGATTCCTAAAGAATAACATAAAGCCTATGTAAAATATTGTACTATTCCGCGTCCTGCAAAAGCGAATAACACATCAAAACCACCAAGATCTACGCCTACGCCTAAACGAGCTCAAGATCTATCAGAAACACAGCTAAATCAGATAATAGAGATGTATGTAATAGATCGAATTACTTCTCCAAGAATTGTTCGTCTACGACTGCAGAAATATCAAGGAGGGGGTTCCCCATCCCCAAAAGAATTCCCACGTACGCCATTAGAGATTGCAAGAGTGCTAAACGAGCGAGCGAGCAAAAGAGAGGGAGCGCGAGAGCTAGGGAAACGGCGAACTGAAGAAAGGGCAAAGAAATAAAATAGGAGGGCAGATCTGGTTGGGAATAATTTGTTGTATTTATACACTAAAAATTAGGTGAGAACGAATCTTGTGAGAACTGTGAAAACGATATCAGGGTACGGACACATCAGTGCCGAAATGTGATAAGTGCCCCCAAAAAGTGCAAATCACTTTTCGGTACTGATGCGTCAGCCCCTTTGGTGCCGTTTTCACGGTTCTCACGAGATTCGTTCCCACATAATACAAGCCCGTATTTATAGGCATAGTGAGAGAGCGTCACTCTCATCCACCCACTCCCGGACTTTGGCCGGGAAAAGTTGGTGTCACGATTTCCGATACTCCGGTCACCGTTCGGGCATGTGATATTACGAAAATATCCCTATATTATTCACAAACCACTTGAACGGTGTCGGTAACGAGCAAGCCTCACCGGACTCGGATTATATGCAAACAAATCTCGTGAGAGCTGTGCAAACTGCACCAGAGGAGCTGAAGCATCAGTACCGAAAAGTGATTTACACTTTTTGGGGGCACTTTTCACTTTTCTGCACTGATGTGTCCGCACTCTGATGCCGTTTTCACAGTTCTCACGGGATTCGTTTTCACCTAATTTCTTTCCAGCATCACCCACTAATAACAAGAGAAGATATTTTTTCCACCTTTTTTGGGTGAATGATTGTCTGTGTCGACACAGACCTCTATATGCGTGCCATTGATTGACATATAATCTGTTCTGAATTTTGTGTTTCTTTTGAACATGGAAGAAAATGTTCTATCTAGTGTGTATGGTGAATGATAAGCTGACATGTGTAATAATTAGGGTTAAAAACGTTCAAAAAAGTGTTCAGACGAAAAAATAGGTGTTCAAAAAGTGATAACAAATTCAAAAACCCATTGTGTGTCAATAGAAGCACGTTCATATACACTACATACTACAGACCCATTTTCATCACAGAACATTGTCCGCCCTTTTTAAGGGTTCTATCGGTCGGTGTGGTGTGCCTTGTCACATCTACAGCAGTGGCTTGGTTCTCTATCATTTTTGGTAGGGCTGCATAGGCGACCGTGCACAATTATTGACAGAGAGGGGTGGCGTCAGACTTCCGGAATGGTAAAAAAATATCTGTCTAGGATTTTGTATGTTCTACTGTGTGTTCAATCACAGGCTGACACGTGATGGGTTTTTTTGAATTTGGTGACTTTTTAAATAGGAAGCAATATTCATTTGAACACTTTTTTAATTATTTAATTCTATAATAACCCCATTTTCATGGGGTACCTACTTCTTTTTCATTTGAAAAGTGTTTTTACAATTTTAACCCTGTACATCTAGCTTTTGTATGTAACCAGCCATGAACGGGCTTGGATTATGTGAGAACGAATCTCGTGAGAACCGTGATAATGGCACCAGAGGGACTGACGCATCAGTACCAAAAAGTGATTTGCACTTTTTGGGGGGCACTTATCACTTTTCGGCACTGATGTGTTCGTACCCTGATGCCGTTTTCACAGTTCTCACAAGATTCGTTCTCACCTAATTTTTAGTGGGGCATGGCTCCCTATATATTTCCTGTATGTTGACGTAACCCTAGTTTTAAATATCGATACAAAACAATAGGCACTTACTGATATGATACCACTATGCACTTTTAGAAATGCATGGTTTCAATGATATGTATCAACAGTATCAATATATATCATCAATCCATATACTTTTTCTTAAGAAATGGTAAAGTTACGAAGGGTGGTATTGAAACCAAAGGAAACCTACTGTCAACTTCTTCAAAACCCATTGGTCCTAATTTGTTCTCTTTTTTTATTCATAAAAAAACCTTGATTATAGAAATTATATACAAATTCAAAGGCTACATTTGAGTCCATTTGTATCAAACCACAATTACGCTCTAGATCAAAGGATCAAACCCGAAACCTTAATTTTCAAGAACTTTTGTTAAGTCCCAAAATTTTGCCCTTTTAAAGATAAGATTTTTTATATGTTGTATCCACACTTTCATGGAGTTGGAATAATTTTCTGATATTTATCTTGTAATTTCTTATAAAAAATCAAAAAATTATACCAAATGCACATGGTTTGGTCTGATTATTTATATATGATAAAGGCATGCATGATCTACATAATGCTGCAATCTGGTATTTTTTCCAGAAAAGAAATTTTATTTTTTGATCGATAAAGAAGAATTTTATTAAGAGGAAAAGAAAAGAGAGAACAAGAGGGGTGCATGAAAAGTACCCCAAAACATCCCAAAACATTAATTGAAAATATCACTATCCCAATAAAACATCCAAGTTTGAAACATGGATTGTCTGAACTCAGGCAGGAAAGAGACCCAACTATAGAGATGACCCAAGGCCGAAATAGGAAGCTTCACACCAGCTAAAGCACAATCCTTAAAAACCAGGCATTCCGTTTCCTCTACACCACCCAGCACAAAATGATGGGGATGGAATTCCAAAGCAAACGACCTCTGTGAGTCCATCCCTGCATGGAAGTAGATTGCAACATCTTAAGCAAACAAGGCATCGATTTGGGCATCACCCAATCCTTGCTGAAGCTCCTCAGAAAGAAGGCCCAAATGGAGTGGGAAATAGGGAAATGAATAAAAAGATGATTCACCGACTCTGGATCCTTGAGACAAACAGCATCTATACGGAAGATACATCTGGGCCATCAAACTGTCTACTGTAAGTACCCTACCCTAGTAAGCCAACAAAAGCAAGAAAGAGGCTTTTGAAGGCATGACCGAGGGCCACGACACCTTAGTTGGGACTGAGGAGACACCCACTGGGCATAAGGCCAGGAACATGGAAGTGACAGAAAAACAGTCACATGTGTTGCAGGTCCACACCCAAGAGTCTTCCTCCTCCAGGCCGCCTATGGTGCAAGTCTCCAAGGCCTGCAGAGGATGGGACATAGCCTCATCTCCCAATCAAATTAGGGCTGGTGCAGATGAAGATTCCCAGCAGAACCATCAAGGGTCCTCAAGAAAAAGTCCCAAACCAACCCATCTTTAAGCAAGAAAAGACGAAAAATCAAGGGGAACTCCAGCACAAGAGCTGATGGACCACATCACTTATCCCACCAGAATCTAGTCCTCTTACCATACCCTACTTTGAAGACAATCCACGAGAAGGACATGTACTCACTTGAAATACCATTCCACAGCCCTCTACCATAAGGAACATTTGGGGTCCTACTCAACCAGCTGAACCGGGCAACTCTATACTTGCTCTCAATGATCTTCCTTAATAAATGGCTATGGTCAGAGCCGAAGCGCCACAACCATTTGTTGAGAAAGGCCCTGTTCATAGCCTTTAGAGGCCGAATCCCAAGGCCACCTTCCTGCACAGGTCTACAAATAGAGTTCCAACATAGGAGGTGGAATTTATGCTCCCTAAGCTGTGTGTCAAAGTTCGGAGCCAAAAACAGAGACACAAAGTAGACAAGGAGATTGGAAACGACACTCTTGAGTAAGATAATCTTACCCCTTTTCGATAGAATCGCCCCTACTAAGCTGCCAAATGCCTACCAACCGTTCCACCACCAGATCTCAAATGATCTTAGATTTGGACTTGGCACCCAATGAGGACTAATTACGTCACCAGAAGAGCTGCCACCTGGAATCCCTTGGGATGTGCTAATCTGACCATGGAAGGGACATGTCCGATCTTAACCAACTTACTCTTTTGGAGGTTAATTATTAATCCAGAGGAAGAAGCTTCGAACATCAGTAACAAACTCCTGAGATTGCGGAACTGGGAGGCAGTCACCTTGAGAAAGAACGAGTCGTCAACAAATTGGATCAGGGGAATCGAGGGGCTGGATGGCCCTAAACAACATCCTTGAATCAGGTCAAGACTCAGCTTTGAACATGAAGCAACTAAGCACTCCCAAGATGATATTGATAACAGTGATAATGGATCCCCATGCCGAAGACCTCTACTACTACGGAAGAAGCCATGTGAGGACCAATCCACCATAATAGCAAAAGAAACAGAAGATATATAAGCCTTAATCCACTTACACCATTTAACCCCAAAGCCCATCAGATGCATCACTGAAACCAAGAAATCCCAATGCACATGGTCATAGGCCCTTCCCATGTCTACTTGACACACCACTCCAGAATGGTTTCTGCTGATCCAAGAGTCTCACATACTTGTTGGCAATCAGAGAGCAACAGATTTGCCTGTCATTAGCAAAAGCAATCTGAGATTGGGAAATGATACAACTCATAACTTCTTCAAGCTTTCAGCCAATGTTTTTGCAAGTAACTTGTAGAAGCAGACTAACACGCTGATAGGACGAAAGTCATTTAACTCAGCAGCCTCTTTCTTCCAGGGGATCAATGCAATAAAATTGAGTTAAGACATCCACAAAGCTGGTGGAACTCCCATGGCCTATATCACATCAGCATTAATAACCTCCCAAAAAACATTAAAGAACTTCATTAGAAACCCATCTGGCCCAAGGGCCTTATCATCCTTCAAACTAAGCAAGGCAACTTTCACTTCTTCACTGAAGAGTCCTTCAAGCCACTCCTTTTGAGAGACATCAATCCACTTGACACCAATTCCTTCCAAACAGGGACAAGAAGGAAATGGTTCAGAGTATAAGCACTAGTAAAAATCCTCAATGACAACTGGAATTTTGTTCTTGTCCCCACCCAGTTTCCATCTGCAAATAAACTATTGATATGGTTTGTCTTGGCATGATGATTGGCAATTTGGATTTCTGAATCTCCACCCTACCACACTCCTTATTCCACCATTTAATCACTTCCTTGAGGGGCTTTAAGCTTCTACCCGAGAACAAAACTCGCAGTTCCTGAGAAACAAAAGACTCCCACCAACACCTGACCTTGTCTTTGAACCCCAGGATTTCTAACCACATAAGCTCAAACCAGAATGGAGAAACCACATGAGTGCTCCCCATTGTGCTTGAGCAAAAGCGGTACATGAACAAAGCAAGCCTTTGGCATGGATATCTGAAGAGAATGGCTCAAATGATTGTTCATGGCAGGAGAATAGACAAATCAGTCGATTCTGCTCATGGAGGGAACCTCCCTTTGCTCGACCAAGTGTAAGCAGCCCTCAAAAGAGCAGGATCCATAATCCCCTGACTATCAGTAAAAGCCAAGAGCATCCTCATTTGAGAAGATAGGTAATGTAGCCCCTTTTTCTCCCAATGGAAATCAGACAATGTTAAAGTTGCCACCCAAAAACCATGGTTCAGGCTAGCACCTTTGAACATCAGCAAGCTCCTCCCACAACCTTTCCCTAAGACAAGGATCATTTGGCCCATACACCCCTGAAATGACCCAGACAAATCCGTCAAAAACCACCATGCATTTGATAGACATAGCAAAGGAGTCAATTCTTGAACTATGGACCCCAATGATATTCTTGTTCCAAGCGATCAAATACCATCCCCTATTAACAACATCCTTATGGACATAACCCCAGTTATCATGACCACAACAATCCAAGGCTTCTATACTCCAAAACAAAACCAATTTAGTTTCCAAGAGAGTCAAACAATCCACCTTCAATCTTTCTTTCTTTTTTTCTAATAAATACAATCCACCTTCAATCTTTTGTAAAGGTCTTTAACAGAAGACTGCTTCTCGAGGCCCCCAAGGCCCTTAACATTCTAGGAGATGCCTCTACAAATTTTCCTAAACAAGGTTTCTTTCTTCCTCATCATATGTCATTGATGATTCTTTAATTCCCATTGCTCTCAAAAAGGGTGTTCATTCTTGTACCAAGCATCATTTGTCTTATTTTGTGTCATGTAGTGCATTATTATTCCTTTCGTCCCTTTGTTTTTGTCTTGTCTTTTGTTTTTATGCCTTGTAGTGTATCAAAGACGCTCTCTCAACTTGTATGAAAAGTTGTGGCGGAAGAAGAGATGAAGGCACTTGAGAAGAATCATACCTAGGAGATTGTAAATCTCTCTAAGGGAAAGGAAGCACTCAGGTGTAGATGAGAGTTTACTCGGAAGCAATGATCTGATAGTTTAGTAGAGAGATAGAAAAAGCAAGATTGGTGGCAAAGTGATATATGTAGAAATATGGCATTGATTACCGGGAGACTTTTGCTCTAGTTGCTAATACGAACTCTACACAAAATCTTATCTCTTTTGCTACCAACCAAGGATGGTCTTTGAAACAGTTTTATGTGCATAATACATTCCTAGTGACCTTGAAGAAGTGTACGTGAAGCCACCTCCTGCAATGGTGTATTCAATAAAGAAAAGAAAGGTTCCCAGATTAAAAAAGGATATGTATGAAATTAAACAATTCCCAAGGGCATGGTTTGGGCATTTCACAAGTGCTATGGTGAGAAACAAGCATATACTATGCCAAACAAATTACATATTGTTAGTGAAGCATCAAGTTGACAAGATGACTGCATTGATTTTCTATGTAGATTGCATAGTGGTAACAAGGAATGATGAAGCTGAAATGAAATGACTCAATGAGCGATTGGTCAAAAAAATTGAGATTAAAGATTGGGGCAATTGAAATACTTTCTTAGAATTAAGGTAGCTAGCTCCAATAAGGGGATCTTTATCTTGCACTAGAAGTATGTTCTTAATTCTTCTGCAAGAGACTAGCTTGATAGGATGCAAGAGTGGGATTTGGTTGATTCCAACCATAAACTGAAAAAAGATGAGAGTGATCTTTTTCTCAATGTAAGGTGGGCTGTCTCATATACTTATAGCTCACTAGAGCAAACATTGCCTACACTATCAGTGCTTTTAGCCAATTTATGCATGCTCCCATGAGATCTCATCTAGAGGCTCTATACATGATCCTCAGATACCTTATGGGCTGCCTAGAGAAAGGCATCTTGTATGAAATAAGAGGTCACCTCCATGTAAAGGCATACACAAATGCTGATTAAGCCGGCTCTATTTCGATCGCCAATCTAGTTTCAATTGTTGCACTTTCTATGGGAGGCAATCTAGTCACATGGAGGAGTACAAAGATGTCAGTTGTGGCAAAATCGAGTGTAGAGGCTGATGTGCACATAATCAAGAGGTTATTGTATGTGCCAATCTACAAGAGAATCAAGATCAAGATGGGACCAAAAGATGGGTTAGTTTAAGTGTTTTAAGGAGTGGGATTTCATGTAATAATGCCTTTTGTGCCATGGATAAATTGTGTGTTTTAGGATAAGGGTATTTTTGTAATAAGGCATTGTTGTCAAGGGTATTTTAATAATTTTAGTGAGTCAATAAGTTAAAATGGAGCCATTTTGGAGTGGTAGACAAAATTCTCTAGAAGGCCTTAATTTTGGTAGCTTTGTATTTTTAGAAAATCAATGTTTTAGTAATTTGGGAATTAGGAAAGTCTAAGGTATCAATTAGGTTAGTTAATTTAGGACTTTCTATTTTAATTATTGTTATTTTCTTAGTGTTCTGAGCTTACATAAAGGGTTGCACATTTTTGTATTGGCAAACATGGATTATTGAATTAAAACTTGGTTTGTTTGGGTTTTATCCCTCCTCCTTTTCCCCCTTTCCCATGGTTTAACCTTGTGGATCTTAGGGCTCTTCCTTAGTCTCTATCTTCTTTTTCCACTTTTCTATTTCTTCTTCTCCTAGTTTCTTATATCCTTTGTTATCTTCTTCCTTCCCCATTTCTTCTTCTTACCTCTTTTATCTCCTTTTCAATCTACATCTAAAGTGTTGCCATCAATACCATCAAGGACTGAGTTGTGGAACAAAGATTCTCCATTGGTTTATGGAACTCTATTAAAGTATAAGAAGTTTGAGTTTTTTGTAATTTTCTATATCAAAATTTATCAGAATTTGATGAGATTTGTATGGGAATACCTTCATGACTCATCTAACACCATGCAAATTTTCATAGTTATATGACACACAAGCAGGGGTATTTTGGTAATTTCATAGGTCTATCCAGAATTTCCCTTTTGAGTTATTTTTCTCTCTTTTTCTCTTACTTTCTTTCCTAATCTCTTCTGAACCCCTCTCTAATTCTCCCCTTCAATTCTTATATTTTCTTAAACTTTTGGCTACTTGAAAGTTTTTAAAAAATCAAATTTTGGGCCATTTAATTATATTCTTGCTTCCGCAATATTTTGACCATCAACCCTACATCAAATTTGGTATCATCTCTTGTTCTACATCAATTTTGGTATGAGGCTTATATCCTGCATTAGAGGTGTACGGAGTTTGCAAGTTAATATAGATACAAATGCTGCTAAATAAGATTGGGTTCCCAGTTTTAAGTTCGATGTGCCTATATTGTGATAATAAGGTAGCAATTAGTATCGCATACAATCCAGTTTAGCATGATCAAACCGAACACATGGAGGTAGATTATCACTTACTTTATCAATGATCATCTGAAATCTGGAACCATTTGTATGCTATTTGTGGAGACTGAAGATCAACTTAGATTTTTCACCAAAGGACAACACAATACACAGTTCTCTTCTATTGTTGGTAAGCTAGGAATGTGGGATCTCTATTCTGCAACTTGAGGGAGAGTGTAGAAATATATGTATATGTGAGAGCATGGCATTATTATGAAATTTTCCATAGATACATGCAGATGTTGGTATGGTATAAGTATAGACTATACTGTAAATAGGATATGCATATATACATATTCTAATAAAGTGGGAGTGTATTCTACATTCACCATATGTTATTTTACTCTCAATTCTTCTTCTTTTTTCTTCCATCCATCTCCACCTCTCTACGCACCAAACCAACTAAACCTTTACATCCAGCTCTTGGGTGCCACTAATCTAAGAGTAACTGCACCAAACCTGTTGGGGATTTTATTTTACTGATAACACCATGGCTGGACCCATACTCTCTTCCACTTAATGCTTATTGTCTGAATATTTCGAAGTTCACCCTGAAGCCTCCCTTCCAAGCTTGATTTTAAAATGTATATTCTTGTCTCTGCTTCACCATTATGAATGGTAATGAACCTCGTGGATCATATTTTAGCATCTTCCTTTTAAGGCCACTCAGGGTTCATAAAGCCTCCTTTGAAGGATCTTTGAAAGGGGGAATGAGTTCTACAGATTCTCTTCTACACATCTTACTTCACATCATACAACCCCAAAATAATCTCGAGTAATTTTCTTTCCAATTATCTGGACCCCTTTCCTTTTCAGTTGCTTTTTCATACCCATGCTGGACATTGCCTTACCCTATTGTACTGCAATTCTTTCAAATTTTTCCCATCATCTCCAGCTGCACATCATGGATATATCATTGTAAAGAGGTTGAACAAGCTCCCATGATGGACTACTTTCCTTTTTGTTCTCATTCTGACATCAACCATCAAGCAGTCCAGAAGTTGGCTTGTGTCAGAGTTGTAGCAAATGTAAATAAATGCAGGCAATTATATAGTTTAACAGACATATTAATCATCATTCAACTAATTTATATCAGGTACCATTTGACATGTACTTTCAGGTAAAGTAGTCTAGCCTGTGAAGACAAACAAACATTGTAACAGTACTGTGTCATCAGGGATCTATAGCTGAACATAACCATTCTTTGGCCGAATATAGCGAGAATTCTTACCCAACAACAATGATTGTCGTTACTATGAGGTTTGGCTCCAAATTAGGTTCATGAATATTAGAAATGATGATTTCCCTCGTGCATTCTGTGGTTTGACGTAAGATACGCAAGAAATCTTGCAGATCACTGCTGTCCAAAACACCTGTGCTTGCAATTGTGCAGATAACCATGCCATTAAAATCCTGTACACCAACAAAAAACACAAGGAGGTGATATTCAGACACCATGAACTGAGCGCATTCAAAAAGACTGCTATCTATTAAATCTGGTAAAATTCATGAAGAAAATACATTTTAAATACATATAGATCAGTAATGAAATTCTGACATCTATACATATTGCGTAATCTAGTTTAAACAACAAAGGCCAATGCTCTCAAAAAAAAAAAAGGATCAAGTCCTAAATACAAGTGGTAGAGCATCATATAGACCATTGTATTCATCAGATGCAAGTAATGACAGATCATTTAGGCAAAAAAATTCATTGTCCATTTAGAATTTACTTATGGGAATAATTATAAATACATCTGATGCGGGAGCATACCATGTCAAGAAGAAGAATTTGGAAGACCAAGGATAGTTTTCCATGGAGTGTCCAATAGTGTAGAATTAATTTTATGTTTTAAAGATTTTTTTTTAAAGGGGTTTTTGCAATTATTTTAAGTCTCAGGAGTTGAATGTAATAACGCATGTTTGTCACGGGGTAGAATAGGATTTTATTTTCAAAGGTATTTTTGTCTTTCTATAGGTTGTCACCTTAGTCCATGGAACCCACAATACGAGCTGTAAAATATCTCCAATATTCTCTATGATTTTGGAAAATATCTAAAAGATTTGGAAAACCCACAATGCCAATCAACAGTCCAATATTCTCTAAGATTGTGGAGAATATTTGGAGATATTTTCTCCAAAATTGTGTAGAATATTTAGAGATATTTTCTCCACGATTGTGAAGCATATTTTAGGAGATTGTTTAAGATCTTGTAGGGCCCAATATCTTGGCCAACAAGTCAAATAGAGAGCTTCTAATAGCACCTCCAAAAGTGTTCTCCACACCCCCTTTGTAAAAAAAAGTTCAAAATTCATATTTTTTCTCATGTCTAAATGACCTTTCTAACCCTTATAACTTAAAAACAAACAAAAAAAAATATTTCTCTCCACAACCCCTATTAACCCTCCACCCAACATTCCCTCTCTTTCTCCAAGACCAAACCCTACTCTTTTTTTACACTTGTTGTTTGAAAGCATCATAATCGCTCAATGGATCATCAAAGAGTCGAACCGGAGTAGGTAAATCAGTCCACAGTATGTATTTGACATTTTTTAGAAATTTCTTTCCGTGCTTTGTTCAGCCTTACAAGGCTAAACAACTGGCTGAACATCCGAACAAATTTGTTCGGACCTTCACAGAAGCCTGTTGTTCGAACCTACAAGTCCGAACATTAGGGTTTTGTTTAGACCTACAGGTCCAATCAAAACCCTTTTGTTTAGCCCTACAGGTCTGAACAAACTTGTTGAATTTTTTTTTTTTATATTTTACGAATGCATACATTGACCATTTTGTTATAATGTTCCAACTGGAGGGTAATGTTTCAACCCAATTTAGTAAGGTTTCCGCCAAGATGGTAATGGATTATACTAGTGAGTTTATCATGCATGAGGTAAAGTTGTCTGAAAAAAAATTTTGAGTTATTGTGTAAAGATTGTTTTGAGTTATTATTGTTCGATTTTTATGTTATTGTTCTATATATAGATATTCAAGAGTCGAGCAACATTATATAAGTGGGCGGAGAAATGGATTCATCATTGTCACTAAGAAGTCAGATTCTAGTGGTTTAAAAAAGAAACCAAAAATTACGCTTGTATGTGAGAGGAGTGGGTAGTACAGAGAGCATAAGAAATATAAAGATGTCACGCAAGAAAAAAAAATGTGGTGTTAGGTACTAAGAAATGTGGATGTCCGTTTGAATTAAAGAGCAAAGAGCTATCCACTAATGATGATTGGATTTTGTTAGTAATATGTGGTGTGCATAATCATTCGGCTGCAGATCTTCTTAAAGGACATTCATTTGCTAGAAAATTATCGGAAGAAGAGACTTCGATGTTGGTTAATATATCCAGGAGCATAGTACAACCAAAGGACATTTTGGTTGTACTAAAACAAAGAAACCCCTTAAATGTTACCATAATGAAGACAGTATACAATGCATGTCATAGATATAGAATGACGAAGAAGGCTGGGAAATCTCAAATGCAACTACTGGGACAGTTAACAAAGCATAGATACATCGAGCGGCATAGGAAAATCAATGATACCGAGACCGTGACTGATTTGTTTTGGGCACACCCGATTAGTTTGGAATTGTTGCGTGCATTTCCATATGTTTTGGTCATTGAATGCACCTACAAGACGAATAGGCATCACATGCCCATTTTGGAGATTGTTGGATTGACATCCACTGAAATGACCTTTGTAGCTTTTGTATATCTCCAATATGAGAGAGAAGATAACTTCACATGGGCACTAAGTGTTTTGCGTGGTATGATGGATAATAGTACTCTTCCTCAAGTTATTGTGACGGACAAAGAATTGGCTCTAATAAATGCAATCTCTACAATGATTTTTACTGCAAAACATTTATTGTATAGATGGCACGTTAGTAGGAATGTTCTTACAAAGTGTAAGATGTTTTCGACAAAAGAGAATTAGAATAAGTTCATCATGAGTTAGAACCTATTGGTATTGTCATCGACAGAAGATGAATACATTCAACATCTCGCATTATTGAATCACACATTCAACATGTATTCAAATGCACTCGAATATGTGTGAAACAATTGGCTAGACGTATGTAGAGAGATTTGTGGCTGTTTGGGCGGATAGATGGATGCATTTTGGGACTACTATGATGAATAGGGTTGAAAGTGCGCATGCAAAGCTAAAAAGGCAACTCGGATTGAGTAAAGGGGGTTTTGAGTCTTCTTGAAAAAGTATACATATGTTGCTTGAGTTGCAACATACAAGCATAAAAACATCTTTTGAGAAGAGTAAAATAGTTATCCAACACAACTTCAAACCTTCCGAATTTAAAAAGCTTCGAGACAACATTCCATAAAGGCGATAAAGATAGTTTTGTCTAAGATGAAGTAGACTAAATTTGTTGGTGTTGATCATGTTGCATGTAGTTATGTTTGTCAATGCACACACGGATTGCAATGTGCACATGAGATTACACACTACATGAGGCAAGGTCGCACAATTCCCCTTGATTCTATACATCCGCATGGGCGTAAGCCTAACATGTTAAGTATCTCAACCTAGTCAGGGCAAGATTTGGATTGTACTAATGATGTGGAGATGTTCATGCAACAATTTAATGAATACGATCTCATAACTAAATTACAAATGTTAAAGTAGTTGAGAGAGATAATAGCGCCAGATAGTTCACACCTGATGGAACCGAAGGTGAAAACAACTACGAGAGGTCGCCCACACACGAAGATTGACACATCTACATGGCATAAACCGTCTGCATTCAAAATTTTATCTTTAATGCAAACTAGTCATTCTCCACTTGGAGCTGCAACTATGGTTGCCACTCCACTGCAATCCTGCCAACTACAACCTAAGAGGAAACCAAAGGAAAATGTAATTAATATATTTATAATAATGTAAATTATGATGTGTTCGTTTAGTTAACATCTTATGTTTCCTTGTTTCTTTTATAGGTATTTCAAACCTATCAAGCAATGAAACACAAGTCGACACCATTCCTTAAGGCATTTCTAGTAGAGTTAAAGCCTTATATTTGAATGACTAGAGATGTGGAATCTGACAGAAGTTGTGAATTCAGAGCAATTGTTGGATTGTTGAGATTTCGCAAAGAAGGTTGGCGACAGATAAGAGTGGATTTACTAAACAAGTTACATATAAACCACATTATAAGTAGATATATAGAACTCATGAACGAGTTGATGAGATGATGCAGCTATTATTATGCCTTGATGATTGTCCTAGACATGTCTATTAGATGACTATGTCAGACTGCAAACATTTTATAGCATCCCATTACAAGGTGGTCCTATGTCACTTGAGCATGCACCAGTGCCTAACCTTCCTACCACTTAGATCAAATTCATTGTCTGCAGTTGACCGGAGAGAAATTACTATTACGTTTGTTAATGGAAATCATTTCAGTCAGGTATTTGTTGTTACCCATTCTATTATGTTGTTATTCCAATTGTGTTGAACATTATGTAATGTTATCCTAATTTTTGTTAGTTTTCTTATTGTTGGGTCATCCTATTTTGCCTATAGCGACGAACTGGTATTGTTATAGATATGTCAGTGCAATAGGACTAAAGCTGTCAGCATATCAACCCCGCATGAGCTTAAACTATGAGGCATCCATAACATGGATTGGGGGAGGCTTTAGGCTTGCTGGAGAGGTTTCCTAGATTTCCCTTTGGGGTTGGGTTCCCCGTAGAGACGGTGCTTGGGGCCTCAGTGTAGGCGACAATGCGCATCGAGCTTAAGCCTAAGGTTAACACTTGTATGCATACAAGCACACATTGTGTGACAGTGGTGGCACACAGCAGACCGATTAGGCTATTCTGTGGCCTTTGTGCTTGAGTGTGCCTATCTTGGTGCTTGACATTAGCATGGCCTTGCACAAAAGGATCACTTCAGTGGTCAAGAAAGATGAAGAGTGACATCTTGCGAAGAACGTCATATTTGTCCTCATAAGCTATCATGGGCATCGATGGACATAATGTCTAGGGCGGTAGCTCAATGATGAATTGTAGGCGTGTTGGGCCTTCAGTAATTAGTACTACATGTAGAGTGTAAAGAGCTCTGTAGTTTGAAATGTGATTTGATGGCACAATGTGTGTGCCGAGGTGAGTGACTAGTCATCATGTGCTTGGTTGAGAATGGTTTGGAACTGACTACCAGGCAACGATGACATGAGATACCTTATGGGTGAAACGAGCATCATGGAGTCGCAAGGAAAGATCTTGTAGGCTAGTCAAGCGGGGCTTAACGCATCAGTGCTATTCTTGAAAAATATCCTTGTCAGTGCATTATAGGGTATGTGAGCGGGTCAGAAAAGGGCTTAAATGGAAATAAGGGTAGCCTTGGCCACACATGGTTGTGTTAGAGAGAAAAATCTAGCCATGACAGTACGGCCCATTGACATCAACCCTAGTCTTTTCTTCGTTTTATTGTGCTTCAAAGTATGATCAAATCCTAATTAAGCTATGATACCAACTTGATTATCTATATATGATTAAAGAGAAGAAAAAGAAGAAAAAAAGAGAAAAAGATGAGACAAGATATTGGGAAAATTGTGTGTATGAGTCAGAGTCTCATGACACCACTACTAGAGGAAGGCCAAAATTGACTTGGGTTGAAGTAGTAAAGAGAGACATGGCTGCTTGTAATTTAACAACAGATATGGCCCTAAATAGAGTGGAATGGTGGAACAAGATTCTTGTAGCCAACCCCAAATAGTTGGGATAATGTTGTTTGTTGTTGTTGTATATATGTGTGTGTGTGTATGTGTTGGACTGATAATATACCATATACAGTATGTATACAATAGCTATACTGCCCAAATCACAAGAATACCCTCATATTTGTGCAAATACTACAAGGCCTAAGTCTCTCACATGCACCATTCTATTTATACTACCTGGATATACATGAAACAAAAAGACTAAGGTATTTACAAGTATACCTTACTATAGTATAATGATTAAGATACCCATGTACATGAACATATACTGCACATATATACACTTCCTATAATGAAACCCTAAATTAAATTATTTGAGAACCTTAAGATTAATTCATTAGTAACATGAAAATTTGTAGATTTATGCAGTGTGGATTTGACCATTCAAAAATATGATAACATGGAGGCTAGAGTTAAGAGTTTGATTTTTTCAAGCTGGGACCAACAAGAATCTTGTAGTGAAAGTGAAACATTCAAGACAAAGCCATAATAGTAAAGCACTAGCTCCCAATCCCATAGGTGATGCAGTAGCATTAGACTATGTGGAGAAAGCATACCCTTTATGAAAACTTAAGCCAAGGGTTTGTCAAGCTAGGAAGAAACCAAGAAAATGTCCATAGTAGAGTTTGTTTTAGAGTCCTTTTTATTTTGAGTGAGCATGAAATAAGGCTTTAAAGCCATAGGTTTAGAGGTAAGTTTGTTAGGGATTTTAGGAGATGTTTTGGTAATTTTCTGGGTTCTTTTTTTTCCTATTATTTTGGGGTTTTAGGAGCCAAGTCATACAAGTATTAGGTAAGGGTATTTTGGGAGTTTTACATGATATTAGGTTTAATATGTCTATTTAAAGGCATAATATA
>JAOXJP010000003.1:4441110-4458161 GCA_025762735.1 Platanus orientalis
TTCATAATAAAAAATAAAAATACAATATATAATATGGGATTAAAAGGAATAATTTTAATTAGTGAAAATTTTGATATTTATTAGTAATACTATGTGAGTTTTTAAGAGAGACTGTTTATCTTTATTATTTATAGGAAAAAAGATTTTAGGGGAGAGAATCTAGGGAGAATTTTTAGGGATGTGGGAGAGTTTGATGGAAAGATGAGATGAGGGAGGGTATTTTGGAAAAATTAGTCAGGCAAAATTTTAAATAAAGTGTCCAAGTGGATGAAAGAGAAAGGAGGCTTTATTATGAATAGAGATTTTAGAAATAAATATGAGATGTGTGAGAATATTTTGAAAGAAAAAATAGGGAGAATTTAGAGGGTGACGTTAGAAGACAGAGAGGAGGGTGTTTTAAAAAAATTAGTGAACAAAAATTTAAAGAGAATGTCCACGTGGATGAGAGAGAAATGTGGTTAGAGAAAGAATTTGTATTAAATAGGAAACTTAATCTAAGGGACATCGTTTAGTTACCGTTTTTAGTTATATTCTTAATCACAATTAAAGATGAAGAATTTCTGTTAAATAGGAAACTTAATCATGGGAATGAGTAGAGATATTAGAAGAAAAAAAAGTGTGATATGAATGAAGGAAAGTAAAAATGTGAGCTGATTGGTTTTAGGAGACGTTATTTATGACAATTAAAAAAAAAAGATTTTAGGAGACTCTTTTTTGGGTTAATAAAAGATGTTTAATATATGGTATTTATGAGAGAATGTGGTAGACATAGGGGCTTTTTTTTTTTGATAAATAGAGGGCTTTATGATACGTTTAGGGTATGTGATATGAGAGAGAGAGAGAGAGTGAGAAGGAGATAGATTTGTGTGTGTGTGTGTGTGTAGGAAACGTTTAATATATATGGTAGTTATGAGAGAGAGAGAGAGAGAGAGAGTTTTTGTGTGTGTGTGTGTAGGAAACGTTTAATATATATGGTAGTTATGAGAAAGAGAGTGAAAAGATATAAGGGTTGTAGGATACATTTAAGATATGATATATGAAAGAGAGTGAGATGAAAAGAGAATTTTAGTGTTTGTTGAGATAATCTTTAACATTTTATCCAAAAAAATTTAAAGCATCTTTGAGATTTTGGAGAAGTACGTTGAGAGTTGCCTCTTGAGTTTCCAATTTTAGTAGGGAATCTAATCAAGAGACAGTAGATGAGTGATTTTAAGTTAGGGAAATATAAAGATGGAAAGGGAGATTTTAGAGATAGAAGGGAAGACATCCATCCAAAGATTTTTTATTTTTTATTTTTAGAGAAGGTTTTTTTTATGAGAGAGATATGGGGCATTTTGGGAAAAATCATGAATACAAAATTTGATAGTGCATCCACGTGGATGAGAGAGAAAAGGGGTGTGAGGCTAGATATATGATCACAGTATATTCCTTGAATATAGGAATTATTTGCAATCTCATTTAATATGGTATGATACATGATTATAGGATTGTTTCTTATTTTAAATATTTTGCTAAAACGAAATAATTCATATTGAGATGGAGAGAGAGATTTTAAGGGAAAAAAACAAGGAAGTGACTAGTTTCAGAAAGAAAGAGATTTTAGGAGTTGAGATTGAAAACGTGTGAGAGTGTATTTGATTTTTTTTATTTGAAAAAAAAAAAGTTTAAAGAAAGAGAATTTAGTTGAGAGATTTTAGGAGATAGAGATAGAACGGGATATATCAAAGGGTATTTTGGAAAGATTTAAGCACCAAAAATTTGATTAGAGTGTCCACCTGGATGAGGGAGAAAATGGGCATGAGGCTACTATTTATATATATATGATTTCAGTTAGTTTCTTGTTAATTTTCTTTAGAATATATGAGTTGAATCATAACTAAATTTGTATAATTCCATCCACTAATTTGTCAATAGTTAATGGATATTTCAAGATTTAGTCATGATTTAACATTTATATAAAATTGATGACATTTTCAAATTGAATTTATAGTTTTAATGCCCTTGGTTTGCATATAGTTTAAAATCTATTTCATATCAAGCATTAGATAATGTTTAATTCTACTTTGTTGTTCTTATCTCTTTCTATGAGAAGACAGAGGAGATGAAATTCTTAGAGATTTACTTCTTTGTTTAAATTTTCCATATATCGGGACTGAAGAAAATTGGAAATCTAGTACCACCAATTAGTAATAGCACCACAGATTGGTTAATCTAACTGATTCTAAGAAAGAAATCTATGCTACTTGACGGATTTGAGGACCACTAATCAGTTGTTACACCACCGATCAAATTTCTAAGATTTGACTGCATGCTATGTTTTATAGCCTGCTTGGCAGCCACCAGTAATGTAATCATTTCATTTGAGTTTCTTTAGGAATTTGTAGCCATGAGATGATGGTTTTGTGATGAACTCATTCAAATATATACTGATTTGTTAACTACAATTAGAAATGAAGTCATCTTAGATTTTTCTATAAAATGAAATGACTTATGTTATCAAGCACAAATCATTCCAAATCTGAATGAGTTCATTACAGACCATCCCATCGTGGTTACAAAAGCCTTGGAAAATTCAAATGAAATGATTTCATTACAAGTGGCTGCCAAACACAACCTTAGTGTTTTAGTACAAATCATGCATTAGAGGTCGATATTCATGTTAGATTGTATGGTACACCTGCGCAGTTAATACATCAAATGTGTTGACATTGTTTCTAGCATGTTTCTTTAACTTTCATTCCATTATTACTTGTGATTTGGTGAGATTGGATAACAATAGATAATCTAGGCCAGATTTTCATGTGTTTAGGGTCAACTATAAAATATGATTAATCTATTTTTCTTGCTAATTTTGATGTTTATTTTTCTAATTAGTATTTGACATGTATCATGCTTTTATGTTTATTTTTCTAAATGGGTTTATTTAACATGCTCTTTAAATTTACTTATAGTACTAAATCCTATGAGTGTTAAAAAAAAAGACCGGCTTACATAGTAGAATTGGATGCCTAACCCTTTTGGTTTTCGGAATTTGATCCATAAATCTTAGGATTGAGATTAGTGCATCTTCATGGAGTCAACTTTATTTTGATGGTTCTTAGACCATACAACTAGATGGTATTATGTCCAAAAATCCCGAGTCTCCACAAGGATCCAAAAAATTAATAATAATAAACAGATCAAATCCTTTCTGTTGTATTTCCAAATAACATTACCAAACTAAATATGAGATCCTTTTACATACCATTAAAAAACAAGGGACTATCTAACATATAACAACTCACAGAAAGAGTCCTTTCGAAAAATAGCCATTGTTTAATTTGTGTATGTGTTAGTTTTATACAAAATTTATAATTTCTGGAAAATAAAATCTCTAGAAATATTTTTTGTCATTTAAATACACAAAAAGGCCAAAAGTTACAAGAAGGGTTAAGAGATAGGCCTAGGGGCTTTTGTTATTTTATTTGATCCGATTATCAAAAAGCTATAAGAAGAAGGTAAGATATAGGTTATTGTTTTCTATGGGATTGATGGATATAAAAATTAAATAGTTGATTTTCTAAATCATAAGGGGGTTTTTAAGAAGCTTTTTTTTAAAAAATATTGAAACTTCTACCAATTCTATCTATAAGCATAATCTATTTCATTTCCTTATCCATAGGGTTAGGATAACTGCCACACACACACAAAAAAAAAAAAAAAAACAACAACCTTTCCCTGAGCCACCCACTAGTTTTCCATAAAGAAAACCTTTCAATTGGAAATAGATTTTGCTGAATAGACAAGCCAATGAAACCTTTTAATTCTTTACATTTTATTTAACTTTTTTCATTTACATAGTAAATATGCCTAATAATTGGTAATGGAGCATTTAAGTTTTCAGAAACAACAAGACAAAGCCTTGTACAAGGATTTCATCACCCTCATTTCTCAGCTATTGGTATATCTGGATATATTCACAGATATGGCCACATTTCCATGCTTGTAATGGTTTTTATTTGGCCTGGGGCTGCACCTGAGGTGCAGGAGGCCCATAAAATTGTGGAACCCACCTTCCTTCACTTCGACCTCTGGCCCTTCCAAAAAGATAACAACTAATTGCTAGGATCAAGATCAACAGAATCAAAGGCAGTGATATGATCACAACATAACCCATGCTTATCTCCTTCTGGTGATCAAATAGAATAAACTTTCCTGCATAGGAGAGATTAAATGAAAATGTGTAGTATTGTTCAAAAAATTGAGCTCCACTAAACAAAAGGAATCTAATGAAAAATCATTGGAATGCTAAAATTTTAAATGGTTTTATAAGGTTCAGTAGCATCTAAATTAAATTAGATAGGGTGTATTATTTATTTTCTTAATTTTTATGGTGTGTGTGTGTGGTTTATATAAAATAAGATAGTACCAAAAGAAAGAAGAGAGGAAAATAGAAGCTTCACTACCACTATTTGAACCTTAAGCTATTTCCTCAACCAAGTCCTTCCTATTGTGCAAGCAATGTGTAGAGGGGGGGGGGGGATTGCCTAATAGAAAAAGATTCCTATATTGCAGTGCAGTCTATTGGGTTTGAATATAGCTAAATCACCAAGACCTAAGTAATTTTTCCTATTTTTTGAAAGGTTGCTGTTGACTTTTGGAGGGGGCATTTTGGATAAAGATTAAATTGATTATAAATGCCTACTAATTAAGAGAAAATTGAAAACAAATGGAGAACCACAAGTGTTGGAATGCTACAAAGAAGGGTTTTCTCTTTGAGAACAGATGTTCTGTCCAGGATTTGCCAGGTGTCCAGGACATCATGGGGCTTCACATGGAATAAAATGGGCGGGACTTTGATTTATTCCATTCTCTCCAGGTTCTCTTTCTTCTGTAAGTAAATCCTATAGGTCCAAGGCAGTTGATGTAGTGCCATAACAGTATTGTCTGGATCAGTAAACAGTGTGAAATTAGGTTGACTAGTAGAGAAACTCAGTCACTGATCTAATAGAATTGATTAGAGAGAGATCTTGGTGACATCCATACGGCCTAGGGTATTTCGAGCAGTACAATTTACAAGGTTGGTCTGGATTGGTGATGGTGGTGAGGGCAAGATTGCAATGTAATGTACCAAGAGTTATAGGCTGCGTTTGGTAACACTCCTAGAGAGTGATTTTCACATTCTCAACTCCTTAGATTCTAAAAGATACAAAAAAATCTGTTTGGTAGTTTCAGATTCTCTCCATGGATTCTACTCTGAAAATTGGTTTGAGAGTAGAATTTTGGAAGCTAGAAAAAATAGCATTGCGAATTCCAACTATTGATTCTCTCTCTCCTTTTTTTTTTTTTTTTTTTCCTTTTCATTTCTTTTTATTCCACTACATCTTCATCATTTTCAAGATTCAGGTTTTTTTTTTTTTTTTTTTCAATTTCTTTTTTCTGTTCAACCAAACACTTCTCTTATTCTACAATTCACTCCAAAGAAGAATACATTCTTGGTGGAATCAAGAATCAGGAATTGAAAGCTGAATGCATAGAATATTACCAAACGCAGTCATAGTCTTCAATTGAAGCTGTGAAAGAAAAAGGTTAAGTGGGTTTACACCAGGTTTTGGAGAGGAACAACTAATCCCATGTGTCGAAATATATTAAGTATATTCACTCTAACCTCTCCATCGTAGGAGAGATGGTTAATTGCTTTATTTAAGATGGTATCAGAACAAGTTTTTTTTTTGTCCTGGTTTTGGCAATCATTCTTTCAAAAGCATTTTGTGATTCTTGAATGTGAAGCATAATGGCGTTCGGTAGGACGGACTAACTCTAGAAAACTACTGTAGAACCACTTTAGGTGACCTTTTTACTTTAAGCCATAAAAAATCCAATTCTAGAGAATGCAAGAATGCAGAATTAGCAAAATCTATTCTTCAGATTCTAAAGAAAATATTTAGCCAAAAAACAAAATTAAAGAAAATAGCCGAATCTCTAGCCTGTGGACGCAGGCCCCACTATAGGTGAGTCCCGATTGTCTGCAGTAAGTTAAAATACATTAACGTGCTACTGTTCTCAAAACCCAACGCATAAACAAGAAATTCAAAAATACAATCAAATTTGGGGAGAATTTTAAGTTTTTATAGATGTGTCACGCTTGTAGACCACGTTAATGAAGTTTTAACTTACTGCAAGGATCTTGGGACGTTAATGAGAACAACTAAGGCTGCCAGAATCCGTTGGAAGCAATAGTCAAAACCATCCACCGGTGCCCAGACCCATCAAAATTATAAATAAATGAAAAAAAAAAGAAGCAAACTCTAGATTTCCAAGTGGAAACGGCTTTCCCTAGTTTCTTTAATTATTAAAACCACCCCCCGTAATATTTGTTTACAATTTCTCGATCCCTAAAAGATTTATTTGTCAAAAAAATTGTCCCAAAATAGCTTCAATTTGATGATTCTAATAAATCGAAGGGCTAACAGCCAAAAAAAAATTATGGAGATTTAATATTAGCTTTGCAGAGATAAACCCATAAAAGTTGAAAGATTGAAAATTTTGAGAGGATCCTAATTGCATACGTACCTCCGGTTCACCGGAATTTCGCTTTCATAAGCAATCGGACGGTCGTCGGCCGGAGATCTATGGTTTTTAGAGAGAGAGAGAGAGAGAGAGAGACTTGTGATGATAAGAGGAGCGGATGCAATCCACTCTCCTTCCATGGACGGAATAAAGGTTGTGTGACATAAGGTAACTAGATCAGGTGGGCCACGTGTCAAATTTCGAGAACACGTAACCTTGGCCTTAAATTGCCCACACTACAGGTTTGACGCTCATGCACACCGCCGCTCCAGCAGATTTCGGGCAATGAGCTAATGTTCTGCTCCTAAATTTGTCTGTCCCCGTGTCCCCACACCACAGGTTGACACGTAGATTCTTTTTTTTTTTTTTTTTACACGGTTTTAACCTTACATCCCTTTATTTGGGTAACCTACTTTTTCATTTGAAAACCAATTTTACAGTTTTAACCTTACAAAACCCACCCTTAGTGTGTATGAACAGACAAATTTGGGAGCATACATTTGATCCTTAACCACATTCCATGGTCTATCTACGTTCCGTTACGTAATACTTTTGCATTCCCAAAACAATGATGGAAAGTAAGGCTTTAGTTAAGTTTTAGGCTGTGACAGGCCCGTTCAGACTGTAGAGGATTTCGAATTATAGACAATTCTTTCACCTAAATTTGAAAGATCATCGGCAACCTGGCGAAGCTTTTTTACACTCGGTGTTTTAAAACACCAAGGGGTGGGTGGCCACATCAGTGTCAGAAGTGATTTACACTTGCCCCCAAAAAGTGAATCACTTTTGGTGCTGATGTTTCTGCCCATTTAATTGTCGGCAGAGGTTAGGAGTCGGCAAATAAAATCCAAGCCATCAACAACCGAATGACCTTTTTGTGTCGGGTGCAGGGCAACACATGGCAGAAGAGCATGAATCCTCATATCTTGTGTTTAGTGTTGGGTGTTTTTTCATCTTTTCCACCAAGTGTCTCCTGCCTGGCACAAGAGGGTTGTCCCACACTTTTTTGCAATAGAAACCCTATTTTGCCGTTTGGTTGGCTAGAAAAGGGTCACAAGAACGAAGATTTTTGTGTACAAAACAAGGGAAAACAAAAGAAAAAGGGCAGGAAAAGAGAGAATAAAAGGTGGTTTTTCCCAATATTGTTTATTAATCAAGAGCCACTCAGTTGTACATGGTTGCTTTATGAGATTTGCGAAAAAAACTGCAAAATGAGTAAGAAACTTTCTTAAGAAAGTGATATTTTTTCAAGAAAATCGTCTTTTCAAGAAAGTGACTTTACCGAGTACTTGGAAAGTGTATTTTCTTAGGAACTTATACTTTCTTGATTAAAAAATAAGACAAATGTCCAAAAAATAACCCATCATCAATCACTTACAATTCTCTCTAGCTGCGATACCTGCAACCGTGTAATACAGACCTGAGTGATCCATGGTAGAAAATAAAGAGGAAATCATCTACGGTTCGAAACCCCTTACGGTCCAAATGGCCATATCACATTAACAAAAGTGGTTGTGATTTGATTGAAATTTAAAAATCAAATAACAGCCATTTTTTTGTGGCTGTGATAAGTCTGTTTGGACTATAGAGTGATTTCAAATGTAAACAATTGTATCAAATGATCAGGGGCAATAAAGTTATTTCTCTCTCTTCAACTGATTCAATTTGTCGAAGAACCTGGTGGAGCTTGGATTCGGTAAGACAACTTAGAGAGTGGCTATAGTTAGAATGACATTAGGGCCGACGCATCAAGGTACTTGGCAAGTTTGACTACAACATGTCAAGGTAAGGTAATCGAGTTGAGAAGATGCCGAGGCTTTGTTTTTTCTGAATACGTGAATTTTAAAGCAGCTTTGCATTCTGCTTCTGAAATTGAAAAGTTTTCCCACCTTTTAGACAATACGTTTCCACAAAGGTAGCTTCTATTGACACCTTCAACATTGCTTTCTACACCCCTCATCCTTTAACCCCTTTTTTCTCCACACCCCTCCCTTTTCTTTCCCACGTCTCTCTCTCCCTAAGGAAAAAACGAAAAAGGATGAGGAAGAGAAAAAGGAAAAGGTGGTGGTAACCATCACTGTCGTCGTCACTGCTAAGGTCACTGGAATGGGGTGGCTCTGTTTGTTCTTATGGTGGAAAAGAGAGGAGCGTGGGTGTACAGAGAAAGGTTAAGGAGATACTTTTAAACATGAGTAGATTGAAATTTTGAAAAAAATTTAAAAAGGGTGTGGAGAGCAATTTTGGAGGTGCCAATAGAAACTCCCTTCCACAAATTGACCTTAAGCCTTGTCTGGTTGCCGTGAAAGATTGGCTTTTGTGTGGTTCTCGGCAGAATTTTCTCGTGAAAGTCATTTTCAAGCTGTCTGATTGGCAAGAATAAGAATTCCTCAAGTTTTTCCTTGCCTGCAAATCCTCCCTTTCGCATGATGTAACAAAAGTTTTTCCTTTTCTTTTTCTTGGCAACCAAACAGCCATAGAAAAAGGATAGAAAATTACAAATGTTTATTTTCTTCTCTTTTCTATTCAATTCTCAAGACAACCAGACAGGGCCTTAGTGGTTTCTAATTCCAGTAACTATCCAGCCTCCCACAACTTTTCCAATCACACCTCCAAGATTCGATGCTGTTTTGCATATCAATAACTACATCTAAAAATCCTGCTTGCATGGTTACATGGCCTCAACTACCACAGTTTCTGATTGAGTGATGATATTAAATAGCCTGCTCCTTCAGTTCTCAAACTCATCCGCCCATGAGTGAGTTAGAAGATCTCTCGATGCATCAACAAGTTCATCTTTAAAAGAAGGCTGTGCATCAATGTAATTGGATGTCCCTGCCATTACCTGGGTTTGTCATTTTAAACCACACTAGAGGTAAACTAAACCGAGCAATCAAAATTAAAAAGCTAGAACATAGAGAGACATTAGTTGGTAAATCCGAGCAATGAAAAATGGTGGAGATCCTTCTTATCAGAAATCAGAAAGCAAGAAAGATTCTGCTGTAACCTGACGCATTAACAGGGAAGACAATATAACTACAACCATAACAATGAAAAAATAAACCAACTTTCCTCTTTTTCTTTTCCTGCTACAATTACAGTTCCAGTAACTTTTACAGTACGTGTACAAATCATACATGGAAATGCAATTTGCAGCAAGGCTTGTATATTTATGTGGTGAGAGAGGGAGAGAGAGTAGCATTGATCAGGAGACTAATGAACTGATTTGCAATAGCATACAGCTCAAGATAATTGATACAGTTTCCCAAAGAAAACTCACACTAACCTACAAGGCGTAAGATGTGGGTATGGGAACCTTGCGTGACCCAGGACCACCTTCATGGTTCCCGACCGATTTGTTGGAAAGGCGACGCTTGTACCGTTTAAGGACTGACGCCAGATTCTCTTTTCCTTTTGGGAATGCCACATCACCTGCTGCAGTGCCTGTTCTACCCTTGCGGGAGGAGACCGCACTCTCGACCTCCTTAATTATATCAAGGAGCATGGTTGCACTCGTGCATTTCCCCTTGCCTGGTTTCCCAGATGGGAGTAAGGGCCCATTTGGCAGTGGTGGACTAGACCTCTTTGCATATGCTGCTGGAAGCTGGAGACAGAAGCAAGGAGGCAGGAGAGACCGGGGCTTGGAAAATGCGTGATCAATAATTCCCTATGCAAATAAGAGACACATCAAAAAGGCACTTCCTATATCACGGTCATCGAAAGAAAAGTTGAAACTATAAATCCATGGAAAGAAATCAATGCTATCTAAGGTGGAGTGGTGGATTGCAAAGATGTTCTAACAATGGCATGTTAAACCAACCATTGCTGCTTTGCTAGGGCATGCCATTGACAGACTGTCGATTTGGTCCACTGAGTAACTAATATTTCATCGAAAGAAAACACATTTTTGTGGTAATCCCACAAGTAACATGGTAGTAAATCGGAATAGCTCAGTCATGGTTTACCAAACTTTACCTGAAGTCGATTAAGAACATAAGTATATTTTCCCCACAGCTCCGGGCGACTTTCTATTTGTGACAGCTCCAGTATCCGATGAATGCACCAGACTCCAAAACTCACTATCAGATCTACTCGCCAAACACAGTCGTCTCCACAATGAGGAACTGAGGCAACCAGAAACCTGGCAAGACCTGAATCTTCATTCTTCAGAGCTGCTGAACCAAAATTTCTATCAGAAGAAAGGTACTGAGACTCGCCTATGTGAACCACCCGGTTCACCTCTTTAGTTTCAGCCTCATAATGGAATCTCTCCCTTGCAGCAACACGCTCAATCAGATACTCATCAGCCCCATCATTGTGTCGAAATAACCAATCAGATCCCTCCAATTTCAATAGCTTCACAATACAATGTCTCAAAGACTGAAGCAGCTTTGTCTCCAAATCCATGTCAAAACTGGCTTCTTGTGGAACTGAACTCAACCTGCCTCCAACTCCATCCCCCACATAATAAGTACTATCTGCCACTCCAAATAACTGCTCAAAAGGCTGTCTAGACCAAAGTGAGCTAGTGCCTGAATTTGAACTCAACTGTGAAGATAAAGGGTTTGTGTAGAGCTTGGATGGAGAGACTTCCTCAAACGCCAAAGGGGCTGCTACCCTGGGTCTAGTATTTGAATTTACTGCTTGCTCATAGGTTGTTCTCCCTACAGATGGCCCAAGTCCAACAGGACTACCCCATTGAGCATTCCTTTCATATGTATATAAATCCCGACTAGGAACTGCAAGCCCAGAAATATTAGGTAAGCTATTGTACTTCTTCGTGTAGGTAGACCCTGCATTCTCCCCATATACAGAAGAACAAAGATCATGATAAAGTCTTTCAGTTTGCAATGTAATATTTCTAGATACCACAGGGTTCTGCATTGTAGATGCAGTTGTAGAGCTAAACCCATTTTGCAAATTTTTCCCCAGAGCATAAGCAATAGGATCTCTGTAGTTCATGGGGATGAACGATGATGTTTTTGAGGTTGATGGGTCCAATGAAGTAACCAAGGAATCAGAATTTCTGACGGATGCAACCCTACTGAGATGGGAAGCAATCTGATAACCATGAACTGTAGCAGGCTGATAATCCCACCCAACAGAAGATGGCGGCAGGTGCAAACTAGAGTAGCGCCTCTCATCAGAGTCGTGAACATTGTGGCTGGAATTTTGCCCATAGGCATCCAACAATTGCATGTGGTCAGAGAATGATGAGGATGATCCTGTTTGAAGCCCATACGATGAAGCTATATTTCTTGGCAACCTCTGTTGCTTGGGGGAGTCACAAATACTAGAGTTATGCACAAACCCAGATCCTCTTTCAGCTACCAGGGGGAAGCATCCAGAAGATCCATTTCTTGCAGAATGCAATTTTGGAGAAGCAGCAGCAGGCTTTGGATCCATTCCCAGTAGCATATCCCATTTCTTAGCCTTTGCTTCTTGAGTTGATTGCCCATGGAAGTCATATAACTGGCCCCAGAACTCATCAAGAATGGCAGCTAATTGACGTCTGGCAGCACGGCCCAATCCAGATAATCTTGAAAGGCTTGCACTACCATTACCACCTTCATCACATTTCCCACTGAGACTCCTAAAAGATCCTGGACCCTCAGAGATAGAAGTAGACTCACTCTCAGAAATCACTTTAGATGATTCTTCATGCTCCCAGGTATCCCCCTCATCATCATCCTTCTCAGTCAGCAAATCTCCCTCTACCCCCGCAGTCCTTCCAACTGGGTCCACAGATTCAATCTTCTGTAAAGTACAGGAATCCAGCAATCTACCTTCAGAAACCTCAGTACCTACAACTGCACCTGGGGCCAACTCAACTGTGGATGCTGATTCTTCCAGATGGCACGTGGAGGAGCCAAGATCCATAGCACTGGTAGTACAATTCTCAACAGAAAGAAGGTGAGGTTCCTGATCAGAATCCATAGCTGTTTCAGGCAAATCATTATCGAATTCCACAACTGAACTATCTGAAGGACACCCCAAAGATTTCTCAAATGCTGGTTCTTTTTCTGCAGGCTCCTCATATCTAGTCATTCTTAAATCATTTTCCGCTCTCTCCACATATAGTTCAGGTTGAGTCTCTTGTGTATCCCAGTTCCATAAGTGGGCATCCAATCTAACACTTGCAGAATTCAATGGTGTGACTGCAAGCCAAAGCATCAAACAAAGTGACGCACACGCAGTGATGAGAACAACAGCATATGGGAGTGCTATCCTACTTCCCATATTCCACATCAAATTACCCACCCAGTCACTATTGCCAAATAACATCTCCACCACAAAGATGATTTTTAAGCCAAGCATTCCGATAAAGGTAATCCAAGCTAAGAATTCCACAAACTGAGAAATTTTGAAGGTGCCCATTATTGATCTCGATGAGGCCACCCGAAATAGGGGGATCACAGAAGATGGAAGTAGCATAGCTAGCACAACCTGCGTGAAAATAAGCAGCTGATACATCCCTTCGGCTCCAGAATTCCACACACAGTAAAGGGCTGGAACAATGGCAAGAATTCGGATTGTTGCACGATGAAGCCAATCAGGTAGGTCCACACTGAAAAAATATTTCAACACTACTTGCCCGCCAAGATTCCAAGTTAATGCTGTGATCTGATTAGAAAAGAACAGGACCAGAAAAAAGACAAAAGATGCTACAGGACTCCTAAATACCTGTAAAAGATATAAAAATATCAATCAATAGGTAACACAACCATTCAGATCTCACAGGTCCCCCTGAAAACAATAGAAACTGGGTGCCCAGTTGCTTACATAGAGAACAAGAATACATACCTGGTCCATTAGCAAAAGTGCATCCTGAAAAGTAAGCACAACAAGGCCTGTACTGTGGAAGACGGTTGCTGCCGAGTTCATCAACACATAATTCACCAGAAAAATTCCACTGAACACACATAATATAGAAAATAAATGGTCGTGACATATGGCATCCTTAGGTACATTATGTGGATGTTCCTGCTGCTGCTGCTGCTGCTGTATGAAGATGGGAGATGAATCATGGTTTAGATTGACAAAATTATTATACATGTGTGTGTGTGATGAAGACTGAAGAGATATGCATTTGCAAGTGTGTGAGGAGGAAGAGATTGAAGAGTATGCCACTAATAAAATTAGAGCAGGGTGGCTATAGTGTAGAGGTGATTCCAGAAACTGTGTGATTGATGAATATCATTAAAATTTTGAAGGGCAAATTTCATAAGACGGTTAAAAGGCCATCATGCTTTATACTGACCAATCAAGAAAAACATTCATTAAATGTGTAGCTGAGATGAAGATGTAGAGATGGATGAGTGGAAAGGATAGAATTAGAAATGAATGCATTCAAGGAATTTTAGGGCAGCACCAATAAGTGACAAGATAAGAAGTTGACAAAAATGGCTTGCAATGTTCAATAAAGACCAATGACTGCACCAATGAAGAGTAAAATGAAGATAAATAATAGTTGGATGAAATAATATAAAAAAAAATCTTTATAAACAGAAATTTGAAAAAAAAAATACACATATTAAAAGAACACGTTGACGTTCTTCCACAACTAAAAAAAGGTACACTAATTTGCAAATTGTACCATGAAAAATAAAGAGAAACATAGTAAAATTATTATAAAAAAAATCTAATATAGAAAAAACTAATACAACAATGAAAGTTACTGAAACAGCTTATGTAAGAAAGAGTATAAATAGATGCTTAGCCTACATAATTTGAAGCAAAGCCTTCCAATTGATTTCAGGAGAACATCTACTGTTTTTTCTTATTTCTATAAACTTAAATGAAATAATTTCACATGAGTAAAGGAGAAGGGATTCCTTAACAAAACTTTAAGTTTACAATTGGGGAAAAAAGGTGAAACAGTATATATATCTTGGTGTGAAACATTAAATAAGAAGGGATTTCATTTGCATCAGCATTACAAAAAGGCAGAAAATCCGCCATAACAAAGATTCTGTAGCATGAACAAAAAAAAATACCCATGTTTTTTTATCATGCTACAAAAAACTTTGCTACAGTAGTTCTTTGCCCTTACAAGAAAACCCTGGTAAACAAATAACTACCAAGTACATATCTATCAAAATGAATATATAAACAAGTACACTATCAGACAGCAATATAAAAGAATATACAGGACACATGAAATGACTTATTTTCCACCCGACACCAGATTTAGCTTTCATGCATATAAAGTTAACTGACAAAATAATAAAACACCCCTGAGGCATTCAACCCTTGTATTTGAAAGTCGTTAAATTGAGCTTGTAAGTAAAAGATATTATACCTATGCTAGGACTACCCAATCTATGGTCTAGCTTATTTTGTTCTTTTTTTATAACTAAAAAAGGCCAAATGAAGCAACATGCTAAGGTGGTGCAAGGCAACCTCCAGGGTGTTGAATCTTGTGGTAATATGCATCACACTTTTTAACAAACAGCTTCCTTAAATATTCCACACCACACTAACTAGAATCCTCCAACTCAATCCACGAAATCTGAAGATAATTCAAAAAAAAAAAAAAAAACGGTCCAGAAATCAATCCAGTCAACTATACTTAAACCCCTAGTTAGGGTTTGCAGACCAGAGTCAAATTTCCGGCTCTGTTTGTTTGGAAGTAAAATGCCCGAAAAACAAATATTACGGTTGCAGACTTTGTTTTCAGACATTTGTCTCGACAGAAAACAAATTGTAGGAGGTAAACCATTCCAATCGGGCCCATCATTTTACGCTCAAAGGAAGTAAAAGTATTACCCCCAAATCGAGTATAAGTTGTTAATGACGATCTCTTTCTTCACCACATTTCCATCCTCCTCTCCAACGCCTCTCTAAAGTGGAGTATCTTCAACGGCTCTTCATCTCCACTACTGGTGAGTGATTCAATGACAACCACACAATCCAGCTACGCACTGAATGGAATGAGGGGAATGAACCAGCAACTGCTGATTTCAAGATTATCACGTAGATTGAATACCTTTTCTCACCTTCCCACAGGAAAATAGCCCTGGGTACAGTATTCAGATCCCACCCCTTGATCTTGATTTTAGATTTCGAGAGATCAGGGAGGGATTACATGTTTTATGCAATGGAAAGGAAGCCACACAGATGTGGCCCATCATCCTTATCGTTCTCTCATTCCAAAGATTGAGATAGCCCAAATAAACCAATCCATATGCTGTCATCTTCTGATTGCAGGTTCAGGAAAGGGTTTCATCTCCAGAGGTGTATAACTTCCCCAGAAGTTTTAATGGTTCCAACCCCATTGACATCCACAGGATCTCCAAGATTTGAGGTAAGAAAGAGAGTTATAATATAATGGAAACGGAGAAAAGTTATGGACAAGCTGAGCTGTAAGGAAGATTGCTACTTTTGACCCAACTGTTGCCCATTCCGGATTATCTGATTCCAACATGCACACTACAGCTCTGTTCCAAATGTCGTAATTGTGTGGATTCACCCAAGCAGTGGGATCGATAGAGGGAAATTCTGTCTGTATTATGCAACAGAGGTTGATTACCTTCTCTAATGTTTAAATCACCTTGCACCCTCGCCTCTCAGTACCGTAAGGGCTTGGTTCACCATAGGTCCAGAGACAATTTCAAGTCTTGCCATGGTTTAAAGTATAGTGTGATACGCAATACGTATCAGTATCGCAGAGAGGGAGTATGATATGCCACCTCCAGTTTTAAAACTTAGCCGTATCAGGGTACGGGTACACTATACCAACCCCATTTTCAAAACATAGTCGTACCGTGGAACGTGCTGTATCACACATGTCTTGCAATACAGATTTATTTCTCTTAAGAAAACCCTTAAACAGAGCTTGATACAAGACTTTGTTATAGTGTCTTGCCCTATTGTATAGTCGATCTCAAAAAAAAAAAACAAATTCCCTTTGATTTTTTTTTTTTTTTTTCCAAAAACTTGTAGATTTAGCTTCCTTTAACTAAATCTAGGACTCCAATTGAGTTCATTTGAATCCAAAATTTGTATTGGGCTGGATTGAAACCGAAATCCTAAATTCCATCAACAAATGTGCTCTATTTTTACTCCAATCCTTCTGGATTTTTTTATATGTCATGCATATGTGAAAGATGTACACATTCACGAAGTTAATAATTAATTTTGGAAAAATATATATTTATTTATTTATTCCAAAAAATTAGAGAAATTTAAAAAAAAAAAAAACCAAATGACCATTGTTTGGTCTGTTTTTTTACGAGATACCAAAGCCAATTATCTATATAATATGTCAATTTGGTACATTCTCACCCTTGTCTGCCGAGTTGGCACACCTGCACATTTCCGAAACAAATGCCAGGGATTGTAAATTGGAATCGAAATGCAAATGTTCCAAGGAATGTACCTGGTGGAGAAGTCTACAGATCATCAAATTGTCCTGGCCAAGAATGCATGATGAAAGAGATGTTGGAAACGGTTTTGAAAAACACTCAGATTTCTGTGAAAAAATCTGATCGGGTGGCTATGTT
>JAOXJP010000003.1:4458261-4492200 GCA_025762735.1 Platanus orientalis
AAGATTTTGGAGAGGATAGACATGGGTTAGGGAAGAATGCACTGACAATTGTGACAACATATTGGAATTGCCTTTCTATTTTTTTCTTTTCTAGATATCTGAATCCGGTCCGAAATCCGAATTTTTTAAATGGTTAGGATACGGTATAGTTTTATAATATCCATTAGAATAGGATATGGAAGCGGATATGCTCATATCCGATTCGCATCCGATTCGTTTGCAGCCCTAGAAGTGCAACACCTGGCTGACAAGATCGTAGCTCTCAACCAATTCATCTCTCGCGCCACTGATAAATGCTTACCATTTTTCTGTCTGTTGAGAAAGGCGTTCTGTTGGGACAAGGAGTGTGACAGGGCCTTCAGCGAGCTCAAAAACCACCTCAGCCACCTACCGATGATCAACCAGCTGAAGCAAGGGGAGGTACTCTACTTATACCTATCGATATCATAAACAACGTCAAGCTCAATGTTGGTAAGAGAAGAGGTTGGGGCACAAGCACCCGTGTACTACACTAGTAGAGTCTTCAGAGGAGTGGAAGAAAAGTACTCGAGGGCAGAAAAAATGGCTTTGGCTTTGGTCGTCACTGCACGACAGCTTAGACCATATTTCCAAGCCCACGTCATTCGGGTCCTGACGGATCAACCTCTCCGAGCGATACTACATAAGCCCGAAACTTCGGGGAGGCTAGTGAAGTGGTCGATAAAATTAAGCGAATTCGACATCGAGTACCACCCTTGAGGAGCAATTAAGGGCCAAGCTATTGCCAACTTCATTACCGAATACACCTACGACATAGACGCCGAACCCGGGGCACAAGGTATGCAGTGAGAAGAGGCCGACCAGGAAGAATGGGTCATGCATGTAGACGGATCCTCCACCAGCATCGCTGCTAGAGGAGAAGTCATCCCGATTACACTGGAGAAATCCAAGTTTGAATATGTCATAAGGTTCGGGTTCAAGGCAACCAACAACGAGGCTGAGTACGAGTCAATGATCACAGGGCTGCGCCTTGCTCACGAGCTTGAGACAAAAAAGATAAGAGTCAGGGGTAACTCCCAGTTGGTGGTTGGACAAGTATAAGGAGAGTATGACGCAAAGGATGACCGAATGAAGCAATACCTCACTATAATAGAGGAGAAGTATCAATTTAAACGTTTCACCAAACAATGAGTCCCCTAAGGGACAATGAAGATGCCGACAGATTAGCCAAGCTAGCATCATCCACTTCTGAAAACCTGGCCCAAGGAGTTATGGAAGAACATCTTCTCCAGCCAAGTATCAAGGCAAAAGAGGGCAAGAAAATCAACGTGACCAGCCCTGGGCCTGGATGGGCTGCTCAAATCATAAGATATTTAAAGGACGGCTAACTGCTAGAAGGTAGGGAGGAAGCCAGAAAAATGAGGACACGGGTTAGCCGATATCTGTTGCTTGGTGATGTCCTTTACAAAAGAAGCTTTACCCTCCCTCTGTTTAGATGCTTGTCCAAAGAAGAGGCCGACTATGTGCTCTAAGAAATTCATGAAGGGATATGTGAGAATCACTTGGGGGGTAGATCTATGGTCCACAAGGCAATCAGAGCCGGGTACTATTGGCCCTTAATGCAAAGGGATGCCACCCACCTCGCCCAAAAATGTGATAAAAGCCAGTGACTCGCCAACATCCCAAAGAGGCTGGTGGAAGAATTAACCCCGATAGTAGGACCGTGGCCCTTCGCACAGTGGGGAATCGATATAGTCGGGCCATTTCCCAGGGAAAAGGGGCAAACGAGATTCTTGGTGGTGGCTATCGACTACTTCACCAAGTGGGTGGAGGTTGAAGCTCTAGCAAAGATCACCGAGAGGAATGTTCGAGACTTCACTTGGAAGTCTATCATCTGTTGATTTGGGATTCCCGAGTCATCATTACCGACAACGGGAAACAATTCGACAATGATCGATACCAAGAATTTTGTGCTGGGCTTGGTATCAAAAACCATTTCTACTCGCCAGCTTACCCCCAAGCTAACGGCCAGGTAGAAGTTACCAATAGAACTCTGTTGAATATAATAAAGAAGAGGCTCTAAATTTCAAAAGGCCTTTGGCCTAAGGAACTCCCGAGCGTCCTATGAGCCTACCGTCCCACTGTAAAAACTTCTATGGGGGAGACCCCTTTCTCACTAGCCTTCGGAACCGAGGCAGTAGTGCTAGTGGAGATTGTAATGACTACACACAGGATGACAAGCTTCTACCCGAAATAGAATGAGGAGGGTCTCAGAAACAACCTTGACTTGCTAGAGGAAAAGATAAACGAAGCTGCCCTCTGGTTCTCAGAAAAGTAACGTATGCAACATAAGACCCAACAGAGGGAAAGCTAAGGCCAAACTGGGAAGGACCATACCAAGTGACGCAATGTAACAAGCCCGAAACTTACCACCTCGAGACTATGCGAGGGGAGCCCTTACCACGACCATGGAATGTAGAACATCTGAAAAAATATTATCAATGAAGCCTGAATTACAATCTTGACTACTAACGTATTCTGAATTATGTAGGTTCAATAGCAATTATAAACCTCGGGTCATGAGGATGACCCCAAGCCACGAGGATGGCACACCACACCGACTCCGGCTACAAGATTTTTTTCAGGTTACAAGATTAACCCTCAGGTCACGAAGATGACCTCAAGCCACGAGGATGATACACTACACCTACTCCTGCTACAAGATTATCCCCGGGTTACAAGATTAACCCTCAGGTCACAAAGATGACCCTAAGCCGCGAGGATGGCACACCACACCGACTCCGGCTACAACATTAGCCCTGGGTTACAAGATTAACCCTCAGGTCACAAGGATGACCCCAAGATGCACGACTGGCATGTCCCACTAACTTCGGCTACAAGACTTGGCCTGGGTTACGTGATTATCCCTCAGATCACGAGAACAATCTCGAGCCTCTAAACTGTCATGCCCCTCCGACTCAAAGCTACATGGCTAACCCTGAGTCTTAAAATCAGGGGACCTCCCGGTTAAAAAGGTGCAAAGTGAGGAAGAAGTCATATGAACCCAAGAGAAAAACCCAAGTTACCTCGCCTTCACCAAGTACACCTATGTCCTAGCGTATGATTCAAGCATAGATAGGTATCTAAGGATACCCGACGGCATTGAGTGCGTATGGCTAACAAGGGTGCCACCGGGAACCCTTATTTACCAATAATTGCGAGGGACCTGATAGGCTTCCATATTATTACCAAGGGATCCCCATACTTTGAAAATTACACTGGGAAAAACATTAATAGCCCCGGGGTGTGTTTAATGCTTAAATAAATGTTAGAGCCACTCACACCAGCTTACTAGGATGCCTTTTACCTTACTTGGAAGAAAAGCTTAAAACCCCCGAGACCTACTTATACTTGGAAATATTCATGGTTACGCATAATCGTCTACTCAGACACACATATGGCACATACAAATAATAATATATACACACGCACACAACACTAAGAATAAGAAGCAGGAGACACAAAAGGGAGAATTTCATTACGTTGAAAATAGTTACAAAAAAAGGGGAAAGGAAAGAAGTTAGAAACTATTTCTCAGGGTTAACATCCCCCATTACAGTGTCTTCCATGCCAGGTTCCCCTGGTGTATCTGTCAGCACCTCGACCATCCCCTTGGCCATTCCCTCCTGGTCACCCCCGGTGGTCCCCTTGTCGACTATAGCATCGCCCTGGCTGTCCTCTTCCTCCTCCTTGTCCTCGGCCTCAGTTCCTCTAGGCTTGATAGATGAGAATTCGACGTCAAAAAATTGCTCAGATGTGACGTCCATGAATTCCTCCCATCCTTCCCAAAAACAATCAGCCCGGACGATTCTGAAAGCGTTCGAGGCTAAATATCTGGCCTCTGCTTCCCGGGAGACTTCCTCCCACATCTCCCTCTCCTTCTTTGCCTCGAGCTTGAGGCGCACCCCTTACAAGGCCTCCTTTATTGTCTTCTTCCTTGTATTCTCAATAGTAGTCTTGAGGCCACTCTCGGCCCTAATGCACCAGTTCATCTTAGCTCTAAGGTCGTTCCTGGCTCGGGTGATCGCCGCCTTAGAATCTCGCAAGCGAGCGACCAAATTCTAGATGCATGCTTCTTACTGGACAACCTTCTTAGCCAAGCTAGAGCGCTCTTCCTCCGACAGTTGGAGCCTCCTCTCGAGGCCGACAACCATAGACTTAGCTTCCTCTTTGAAAGCTAAGTAATCATTTCTGGCCTTGGCAAGGCGGTCAAAGTTGTTATTCTTGACTTGCTTACAGTATTTGTACCTCTCGATGAAAGTAGCCATTAGAGCCATGGTCTGCAAAAAAGAGAGCAAGGGGAGGGGAAAAGGTAAGAAATTGAATTAAAACTAGAAGAACAAGCAAACAACACGACATGGGAAGACATAATGGAACTTCTTAGCTTGGCCATGTAGTGCATCATATCTCGATGCATGCCGATAGGAAAGAGACGCTTCTTCAGGTATTGAACAATAGAGGCGGGGACACTGTCTAAGAGATAGGCACCCCCAGGACTAGTCTTTAGTAACCAGGAATCTAGCCCAAGGAGGGAGTCATCCTCTCCCTGATCAGGGGCGGAGGTAGAGGCTGCAGCAGTAGAAGGGTCCTCGATAATCATGGATGGAGCCGGGAGAGCTACAGGAGCTGGGGTCTCCACGATAGGGGCGAGGGAGTTGACTAGGGGAATCTCTGACTAAAGAGTCTTGGCTGGAGCCCCATTTGCAGAAGGAGGAGAGGAACCCTCGGCATCCTCGTCTAGGTTGATGACTGGGATGGCAACGAGAGTAGGAGGCATCGGGGCCGTCTCAAGTGCGAAGGGCTCGGAAGGTCCTCTAGGAGTGATGGGATGTTTCCTCTCTTTAAGGTCGTACCCACCCCCACCCAAGTGGTCGACGACTGAGTAGTCTTCTTTGCCCCCTGGGCTACATCCCTGATCTCTTTTACCTTGCCGAGGTAACTCCTGTCGGTCTTCATCGCTGCACAAAGAAAAACCCGAGGTCAAAACAAAAGGGAGAGAGAAGAGAAAAGAAGGAGGGGGATGGGTGCATTACCGGTAGGGTCAGGACCAAACCCACACTGAAAGAGCCGAGCTGGCATAGTTAGGTCCAGGAAGGCCTGGATAAGAAAATTCACAACCTTCTTCATACGTTCCTCCTCGTCGGACACTTCACCCACTTCGATAGCTAAACAAAAAAAGAGAGAAGGAAAGAAGGTATTGATAAGTCAAAGACATAGCATAAAAATAAAAGTACACACGATAAGCAATGATAAGAGTAACAACTTACCTATCGGGTTGATGACTGATGCCCACCGTCGATTGAACCTCACTTCCGGTACCTCACCCAATGGGCATTCCCAGTTCTCACTCGAGATGAAAAAGTATCGGGTCTTCCACCCGCTACATGAACTCGGGAGCCCCGTCACCAGAGTTAGTGGTGGGTCCCAGCTAGCGAAGAAGAACCACCCCGGTTCTTGTTCTTTGACAACATAACAACGAAAAAATTCACTTACAGTAAGGTGGTGTTGCCTTTGAAAGGTCAGTTCCCATAGCACCATGCACTTAATGGCTATCCGCCAGGTGTTGGACATTAATTGCTCAGGCGCCAGCCCAAGGCAAAGCAACAATTCCCTAAGAAACAATGGAGCCAGGAACCTAAGGCCTGCCATAAGAGTCTGCTCATATAGAGCCACACTATTGCCTAGAGCTTCAAAATCCCGGGCCTCCATCGGGGCTGTGAGAATTACCCCATTGGGGATTTGATAAATTGTGTAATACCGGGTGAAGGTCCTTTCCCCCAACTCGGAGATGTATTGAGCAGCCTTAAAATCTTCTTCGGGAGCAATCTCCCTGGCCACCTCTTGGGCACTAGTCGAAGCAAGCTCGATAGCCTGCCCCGAGGGAACTTGCTGACTTCTGAGAAGTCATCGTCCCCATCGACCATCCTATCGATGGCATCCCTATACACCATCTATTCAAAGAGTAGGTGTAGGAAATGATAAAAAAACTAGGTAAAATGAGTGTTGCCAGAAAAAGAAAAATCGGCAATGCTGACAGAAGCAAAGAAAAACTGAGAAAAGACGCTAAGAACAAAGAAACACCCAACACCAATGAGGAAAATAGACAAAAATGGGGGGCCTAAGGAGAAAAGTACCTTAAGAAGGGACAAATGCGAGGAGACTGGAGTATGGCGGATAGCTGCTGGCCAGGCAAAAATCAGCTGCTAGAGATGAATAGCCAGGATGCAGGGGCTCAAGTTATGGCTTGTAGGAATGCAAGGGTCATCGAAAATCTCTTCAGAAGCGAGAAATAAGAAACAGAGATGGAAAAAAAATCAAAACAGGGACGAAGGACGTATTTATAGTACACCCCGGTTGTCCCCGACCCTATATGTGTCACTCATCCAAGGGCTAGCGAAATAAAACCTAGAAACGAGGCAGTGCACGAATCCCCAAAAGTTAAAATGTCTTAAATGATAGTCGTTAGATAACCTAGAAATCCAAAACAACGTGACGTTTTACCTAACCCCCGACAAGTGCAGGCATGCCCTCTTGGTTATCGAGATGCATTAAATGTGAAGCCATCATTGGCTCCTATCTCAACTAACACTACCTCGATAGTTGAAGCGACATGCCCCCAACGCCCCAAAATGGATGGATACGAACGATTCACATTTCCGGGCCATTCAACCCTGGACCTGGGAATGGGGGGGCAACTGATGGGGAAAACCACGACCCTAGAAAAATGAGGCCTAGAAGAACGACCTTAGAAAAGCAAGGCCTAGGAGGTTCCGAGGATCCTAACCCAAGACCCCCCGACTACCTGAAACCGAGGACCCCTAACTACCTGAAACCGTAGCCCCCAACCCCGAATCAAAACCATCATTCGGTTACTCAACCCTAGATAATCCCAATAATAGTCCTGAGGCCCTTAATCTTTGATGAGACCCCGACCGTCAAATACGACTACCCTGACTAAGTCAACCTAAGGATAAGCATGATCTAAAAACCGTTATCTGGGTAGAATATTTACTGCAACAGGCCTGCCAACTCTGAGAAAAGGACAGGAGAGACGCGGACAAGAACGTGGACAACAGTGTCATGCGAGAATGTGAAGGGAAAGCGATAGGCGAGATTCACCTTGATACGCCCCAGCTCGAGCCTATAAATACGAGTATCACTTCGTCTTCTAGGTATGATACATCTGAAACACCCTAAGGGAAGAGCTCCTCTTATTACAGTTCCCCCATATTTTTGACTTGCCATCAGAGAGCTAGAAGCCAGTACCCCACCGACCCTAGCTTTCTGACTTCTCTTTGCTGCTGGTGTGCAGAACCTGCCTCTTTGGAGATCTGGACCAACCATCGGACCATCTGATTGGTGTAGAGGAAGTCCGCAAAACCGACTCGCCATCAATTTATGTCTATGGTAATCCTTCGAAGACTTTGTAGACCCATGGCAGTTTATTTGTGATTATTGTGAAGGACTATGGATTCCTATCCCTTGAAAACCGTGACCATATGGCATCATAGGGTATTGTGTCTTCGGCTGTGTAGCCCACTATTCCTTTGTAGTAGGCAATGTTCTTTTATATCAGTTCTCATATGGAGGTATTTGTAGATTATTGTCTTGCTTTTCTCTGTTGAAGTGTGATAGTTCGTATAATGGTGTTGCATATTATTCTATTTGACTGCTTTAGTGATTCTGAAGTGCCTATCGTTCAGTTCAATTAATTTGGTTATGCCTTGGTTGTTGGTTGCGGTTTTTTTCTCCAATGTACAACAGCTGTTCTATGTTGAGATTGAGTAGTATGAAGCTTTGAAAGTGTAGACATGTCAGAAGTTTCTAGGAGGGCAATATTGCTTATGGTGGTGGTCAACAAAAGTCTAGTGCTCCAGTCGATAGTGCTCCAATCACTACATTAAAGCTTGATGTACCAACTTCCTCCCTTAGTCGCATCTGCAAAATTGACCATTATGGATAGAAGAAAATAAAGATATATTATTACAGGGGAGACTAAAGGCTCTAAGTCGGAGGATCCACTTATTTCAAGTAAGAGGCAGAAAGTGCGTTAGTAATATTTTTAGTTGATTCATTCTATGAAGCCATCTATCAACAAGACTTTCTTGTTTCTTTCCATAGCAAAGGATATTTGAGATTTACTGACCAAAACCTACTCATACGAGGGTTAGATTAGATTTCTCTACGAACTTCATCAGCAAGTATGGCAGATGAGATAGGGGGAGCAGACTATCTCAGCTTATTATAACTCTTATGTAGTATTTAGGAGGTAGATCTTTGTCGCACTGTTCTTGCCATGAACCCTACCAATGCTACTACCTTCCGGTGTTTTTTCAGAGGAAAGAGTATTTGAGCTCTTGGTAGGGCTGAATCCTGACCACAAACAGGTTTGTGGACAGCTCCTCCTGTCATACCCGTGCTCCTTCGTTATTTGAGGTGTATTTCCATTTCCAAAGGGAGGAGAGACACCATCATGCTATGCTTCAGACTCGTTTGCTTTGGTATCAGCGTAACAGCAAGGTGGCAGAGATGGCATTAGCACCCATGGTAGGGGTGCTTGGAGATAGGCTACTACACCAATTGACAAGGACCGAATCAAGTGGTCATTGTGGGCGTTCTCAACATACTAAAGTAACTTATTGGGATCTCCATGACAGTCTTCAGGAGTAGCAGGCTTATCCTCCTTAGCAAGGTTTTTTATGGTGGCTGTGGCAGTGTCTCTCTGGACAGGCCCTAAGTCTTCCTCTGACACCAAATTTACTAGAGAGTAGATGGACTCTATTTGTTGTCTTATGGCCCAACTTGATCCCTCTTCTGGTGTTGCTTCAACCTCCTCACTGGTCTTTGCAAGTACTCTAGAGTTTGCTCTTATTACCTCCTCTCCTAGATCATTGAATCAGGAGCCTTACATAATATGATTGGTATGTCTATTATTTTTTCTTTTTATCAAGTGTGTTATGGTAGAAAGAAGATTCATATGGCTGATGATTCCTCGTCTATTGTTGCTGGCACTGATTGCATTCCTTCTACATCGTCTTCATCTCTCCCATCTGTCTTTCATGTTCCTAACTTCAAACTTAACCTTATATTGTAAGTCATAATTACTAAAGCCTTGAATTGTAGGGTTACATAAGCATGGCTTAAATTATCGGTTTTATTAGTCAATATTGGATTTGAACATTATCGGATATAACCAATATGAGAAACGCATAATTAACAGTTCAGTTTTTATCGGCTAATAAAAAATACATCCAATAAACTGCTAACAAATCAGTGATAAATCTGCAAAAGTGTCAGTGACATCATTAATATAATTTTCCAAGTAATTTTTACATTTATTATAGCATTTTAATATATTATTTATTGAATAATAAAAAACTGATTTATTAGTTCCATCAGAATTAGTGCCTTTTATATATGCTTGATAAACACAGGTATTTAAGAACTTCGGTTAGAACTGTTAAGAATATCTAGGAGCTAACCTTTGCCCAGGTTGGATCGGGCTCACAAGATTTGATAGGCACAGGCTCAGCTTAGCTTGCATAAGCCCAGTTTGTAACATTGGGCTTAATTAAGCCCTAAATTTTCAAGCCCAAAGAGCCATGGCCCAAGGGAATCCAAATATTAAAGAAATTAACAACAAAGTATTGTATTTGGGTTTATAATATATAATATTTTAACTATAAAATGTTGCATTACTCTTAGCTTACTCTAGCTCGGCCAGACTTACTTATTTACATGGTTTCCTCTCAATCTATTGGGAGATTATAATGTAAGTTTATGAATGGCGTTAGACAAGGAAAAATAAAAACTGAATCATATACCCTTACCCTTGTATAGAAGTCTGGAGGAGAGTATGCATCGAAGTGTGTTGGACTGAAATCCAAACTCCATCCATCCCCCATATATACCCTCACCTGTTTAGTGGACATTATAGTTTAAGCAAAGAGCATTCAACAAGAGAAATTAATAGTGGTATGAAAAGATTGATTCCAGTTACCTTCAAGGTTTTCTTAATTGGCAACTTTGCTTTAGAATCGAAGACCTCATTACAAGGACTGACATCCATTAGAAAATCCGGTTTTTTCACATAACCGCACCCTCCATTGGATCTAAACATCCCATGCATCAACCAGAGTGATTTTCCATATCCCTGTGTCATAGAAAACTCACATGTAGGTCTTAACACTAACAAATGTAGAAAAAAAATGTTTCTTCTGAGGTAACCTTACAAAATTAAGAATGTTGCGTCACACAAACTACTCACCATAGAAGGAACAAAGATTTTAGCTAAAACAAAAAATGTATCATCTGATTTAACAAATAATATCTTAACCCGACACACACAGAAGGTAACTTAAGCCTTTCATTTATTGGAAATTTTAAATATTATTATTATTATTTCTTCTGAGGTAACCTTACAAAATTAAGAAGGTTGCGTCACACAAACTACTCACCATAGAAGGAACAAAGATTTTAGCTAAAGCAAAAAATGTATCATCCGATTTAACAAGTATTATCTTAAACCCGACACACACAGAAGGTAACTTATGCCTTTCATTTATTGGAAAATTTAAATATTATTATTATTACTATTATTAACTTTTAGATCCTAATAACTATTACTAAGCTAATGCCTCAAGAAACCTAGTCACATTACTTTTCGTTCCTTCTCATATTCTTGACCTTCTTCTTTCATGTTTCCAATATTTATGAACCAATTTTCCATTGGTTCATTTAATTTTGTTACAGATGTCATGTTTCAAGATTGGGAATTAACAACCCCAATTACCAATCTGAGTTTGAAAAAAATGGTTTAGAAAATGAAATTACATAACACAGACACAATAGGCTTGCCACAGCTAACTAGATCTGAATACAAGTAAAGAAGAATAACATTTGGGGAAGTTCCAATAATTGATAATAGTGTTCATTTGTGTATTTCAGTGTTTTCAAATGTTAAAGTGTGACGTTGGCACTTCACTTGGCTGAAACACTTGAGAAGATTCAAGAGCATATCTTCTTAATATATAAAGATTAGATATCTATATAAGTAAGAAAGAAAAAAGATGAAAGAAAACACATAATAAAGATGAAAAATAATAATGATTTTAAGGGGAAATACATTAAACATCATAACTAAAGCGTTATTTAAAAAACTAAAAAAATTAAAATTTGAATATACTTTTAAAAGAACATACATGTAAACAGAAATTTTACTTAAAGATATTACAGTTTATGTATGAAGTACATAACCCACAAACTATTCATGGTGTAAGGCATATGCATCATCTACTCACTTTTAAGCTGCAAACCTTGAGGTTAAGCCTCAAAGCGTTTTACTGAAACCTCTTCAAGGTTCACATGCCATTTAATACGTTGATTTATTTAATCTCTCTCTCTATATTGTCTTTTTTACTATCTTCTGGAAAAAAAATGAGATGGGGATGCCTTTTGCAACAGTGGCATTTAATAGCCAAGGTTTCTGGTGCAGACTGGCAACAGATCTTCAATTGCAGGAATATGCACAGCAGAAAAACAATCGGGTGATACTAATACATAGGTCAGAGGAGAGAAAAAAAGTGCACAAAAGCACTTCCATGGAAAAAATCGATGCAACATTGAAGTTTTATAATTCTCTGTAAATGGAAAAGAAACAATAATCCTAGAGTAAATCCTGGCCTATGGCGTATTCTTCAACTACTAATCTAGACCATTTAAATAGAAAACATTAGAGAAAGTAAACTTTTAATAGAGCATTATCAAAATGTGAAAGTTTCCTAATATCTCTTTTTTACCATACATATTTTGAGCAATTTAACCTTCCCTATTAAGGTAACATAACATCATGTCCATGAGTTCCAGGTTCAGATTGCGTCTCGTAGGTTTTTTTTAAAAAATCTAGTAACTGATGACGAGGAATTTGGACCTGAGCTGACCAAGCTGATTGACTGAGCGAGCCACCATGGTCCAACTAGTTATTCTACCGATTTGTTGAGTAATCCACTGACGGTTCAAACCCACGGTTGTCCATACTGAATGACCAGTTAGTGGTAGAGCCTGACAACCGACTGATCGATCCATCGATAACATAATATTACAAATAACCAACCGACCGGTAGACGGGGAAATATTAATAAGTGACCCTACAAGGTAGGCAACCAAGGTATAATTGTCTGTAATTATCGAGCCAATAGATAATTCACTAAACAATGAATCGACTGCAATAAGGACGAAAATGAGGTTACAAGAGGCATAATGACAACCAATTTGACGCCGACACGTGTATTGCTCATCCACGCTCTCTTAACTAACTTGGAGAATATTCCTAACGAATCATGTGTGACAACAAGGAGAAACTCCTATATTAAGGAAATGACCCCCCAGAGAAGAAGGAAAGTGCAATCACTCCAAGTAGGAAAATACGAGAATTCTCTAATCTTTGATCTCTGACTTGAGTGTTGGAGGGGTGTAAGCCGGCACCACATTGATGTCATTCATTGTCTTTGTGCATGTGAGATTCGTGCTTAAGATTCCAGATCAAAGGCAACTAGAGGACCATCTGGGTGAACCGAGTTTCGGCATCATCAGTTGGCGCCGTCTGTGGGAAGAGACGAAGTGATTTTTGGCAAGACAATGGTCCTATGGTGGAAACTCGATCTGGAACAATAGAAGCTCGCCAGAACGCCTCATCCACAAACAATCAAGGTTGAAGGGAGGTTAAGGTGACCAGAATTGCCAGTTTGGAAAAACAGATATAGGATTTCAACAGCAATATAGAACGGATGACACAACAGAACATGGACTTAAGTCGTAGGCTCATGGAGCGCATGGAACACTAGCCTTCTGACAATCAAGAGACTCAAGAGACCACGTGCCCTGGGCCAGAAATCGAACAAAGATATAGAAAAGAGAGGCAAGGGGATAGCCTTTATTCAGGAGCTTTCACATCTTAGCAGACTAGTGACATAGGTGGAGGAGCTACTAGCAATCAAGAGAAGCCCATTCAGAAGATGTAGGATCAACTAGAAGCCATGATGGAAGCCATTCAAGGAAAGGCTCCTTCCATGGTAGAAACCCTGGTGTAAAGAACCGACCACCCCTTTTCCACGAGGGTCATGTCTCATCCTCTCTCCAAAAGGTTCGCGATCCCTCAGATGGAGCCTTTAGATGGAAGCCATGACCCGTTCGACTATCTCGAGACATACAAGTCCTTGATGCTCCTTCGTGATTATTCGGATGGAGTCATGTGCCAGGCATTCCTAGCCACCTTGAAGGGCTTAACACAGAAGTGGTTCAACAATCTTCAACCAAACAGTATCAACTCTTTTTCTGAACTGAGTCAGTCATTCGCCAGTGATTTCATCAGAGGGAGATGCTATCGTAGACCTACTTCCTATCTACTCAATGTTAAACAGTTGAAGGGAGAGTCATTGAGAGACTACATCTCCCGCTTCAACCAAGAACTGATGCAGGTAGACGACGCCAATGAGAAGGTGGTGCTTACCGCCTTCATGGTTGGGTTATTACCCACGAAATTCTTATTCACTCTTTCCAAATCCCTGTCGAGTAACATGGCCAAGTTGATGTTTTGGGCCCAGAAACACATGAATGCTGAGGATGTAATGGTGGCAAGGAGAGACCAGGAAAATGAACTTAGAGAGTTATCGAAGAGAAAAAGGGATGAAAGACTGAGAGCTGTGAAAGGCGAAGCAAGAACAAGGGAAAATGCAACTAAGTGGTGAGACTGAATGAGGCACGTGTACTTGCTCGGCAAGCCTAGGTTTACACTCTGCTCAATTCACCCATCAAATAAGTTTTTATGCATGTTCGAGACGATCTGTCCTTAAAATGGCATGAGAAGCTTAAGACCCCTTCGAAGAAGAGATCCCAAAGGAAGTATTGTCAATTCCATCGCGACCACGGCTATAATACAGAGGATAACGTAGATATAAAGGATCGTAGATATAAAGGATCATATAGAAGCGCTCATCCAACAGGGCAGGTTGAGGCGTTTCATACCGGGTCATCCCCAAACCTCACTGAGTGCAGAAGAGGAGTTGCCGAGTCAAAAAAATCTTGAATCTGAGCCAATATGAGAGATAAAAGTCATTGTCAGAGGATCAGTGGGAGGTGGTGAGTCAAAATCAGCTCAAAAGGCATACACACATGCGATGAGAACTTTGTAAGGGGAGGTCTATTCGACTGATAGACCTTGGAAGTACCCTCAGACTTGTCAAGAGGATATCACCGTCATAGAGGAAGATTCCCCAAGAGTGTAGCACCCTCATGATGACACCCTCTTGGTCATGTTAGTCATAGCGAACTGCCGAACTAGGAGGATACTGATAGACAACGGCAGTTCGGCCGACATCCTATATTTGTCTGCTTTCGAGCAGATGAGAATCGGAAGAGACCAGCTTCGACCGACAGCGACGCCTCTAGTGGGGTTCATCGGAGACAAATTATATCCCGTTGAAGCCATCACACTCCCGATAATGGTCGAGGTTAGTCCTCGCCAAATAACAAAAGCAGTTGACTTCTTGGTCGCCGATTATCCCTCAACATACAACGCCATCATCAACAGACCGACGCTTAACAAAATGAAGGCTATTAATTCTACCTACCACTTGTTAATGCGATTCCTGATCGAGGATGGGATCGGAGAGGTCAGAGATGACCAAACAGCTGTTCGAGAGTGTTATGTAGCATCCTTAAAAGGGAAACAATCAAAGGAGACCCTCATCATCGATGGCATGGAAGATAGAGATGATGTTCAGTCGAAATAGCCCAGGCCCACTGAGGATCTAGAGGAGCTCAACATTGATCCTGAGAGGCTCGAACGAGTCATCCATGTCGAGAAGGCGCTCTCGAAAGAACTAAAGCTCCGCTTACAAAGATTCCTAATGGTCTACAGGGACGCCTTCGCTTGGACGCATGCAGACATGCTAGGGATTGACCCTAGGGTGATCACACATAGGCTAAGTGTCGACCCTTCAGTAAGACCGATCAGACAGAAGAAAATAACCTTTGCCACCAAGAGGAACCAGGCCATTGCCCAAGAAGTGGACAAATTGTTAAAAACAAGGTTTATACGGGAGGTTACTTATACCGATTGGATCACCAACGTGGTGTTGGTCAAGAAAAGCAACGGTAAGTAGAGGATGTGAGTGGACTTCATGGACCTCAATAAAGCTTGCCCTAAGGATAACTTCCCACTCCTGAGAATAGACACATTGGTTGACTCGACCTCCAGGCACGTCCTACTCAGTTTCTTAGATGTGTTTTCTAGCTATAACCAGATAAGGATGGAAAAAAAAAAGATTAAGAAAAGATGGTCTTCGTCACCAATTGGGGCACTTATTGCTATAAGGTTATACCGTTCGGGTTAAAAAATGCAGGAGCCACCTATCAGAAACTGGTGAATAAAGTGTTTGAAGCACAGATTGGGAGAAATGTTGAAGTTTATGTAGACGACTTGTTGGTAAAAAGCATGAAAGCCAAAAAGCACATAGATGATCTGGAATAAACTTTTTGTACTCTGAGAAAGTTTTAGATGAAACTCAACCCTTCCAAATGTGCCTTTGGGGTGTCAGCAGGTAAATTCCTTGGGTTCATGGTTTCTCACAAGGGAATTGAGGCCAACCCTGAGAAAGTTGGGGCTATCTTAAGTATGAAAGCGGCGTAGTCCACAAAAGAAGTGCAGCGGTTAGTAGGAAGAGTTACGACCCTCAATCGGTTCATCTCAAGGTCGATGGACATATGTTTTCCTTTCTTTCGCCTTTTAAAGAAAGGATTAGAATGGATAGAGGAGGCCGACCGATTGTTTTAAGACCTCAAGGGACACTTGGCGCACTTACCGACCCTCAATCGTATGACTCAAGTAGAAGACTTGTATTTATATCTGGTAGTGTTTAAGGTGGTGGTAAGCTAGGTCTTACTCAAAGATGAGTACAATTAGATCCTGGTGTACTATGTGACCAGAGCCCTCAATGAAGCAGAGTTGAAATATTCACCCCTGGAGAAATTGGCATTTACACTCTTAACAATAGCAAGGAGGATCAGGCCTTATATCTAGGCCCATCCAATAATAGTGCTAACAAACCAACCTTTGAGAGCAGTACTGTAGAAACCAGAAGTGTCTGGTAGGATAGTGAAGTGGGCGATAGAGTTGGGCGAGTTCGATGTCAGTTACCGACTGAGGACTGACATAAAGGGATAAGTCTTAGCAGATTTCTTGGTAGAGCTGACACCTACAGCAACATATGAGAGCAGCCCCACTGAATCAGAATGGGCCCTCCACGTGGATGGATTGTCCACGGCCTCAACCAGTGGGTATTGTTGACCACGACAGAGGGAGTAAAGATTGAGTACACAATCAGGTTGGGGTTCAACACAACAAACAATGAAGCAAAATACGAAGCACTAATTATAGGATTAAGTGTGGAAAAAGAAGCAGGGGCTGCGTGCGTTGCTGCTTATACTAATTCTAAGTTTGTTGAGGGACAGGTGACCGGCGAGCATAAAGCCAAAGAAGACCGAATGAAAAAATACTTAGCCAGGGTCAATGAGCTCATGACCCATTTTGATGCCGTTAAGGTCCAACACATCCCGAGAACTCAAAATGAGCATGCAGACCGATTGACAAGACTAACATCAGACATGTAACAAGGAATTGGCTACTAGTAAGTCGCTCCACCTGACCTAGTACAGAGGATGAGTCGAGTACTCATGTGTGCACGAACAAGCCCGAAGATGACTAGAGGACCCCAATCACAGAGTTCCTCAAAATGGGAAATCTGTCGCCGAACTGAGGCGAAGCAAGAGAGCTCAAGTTCCAAGCTAGTTAGTATAACTTAATTGGTGATCTCCTTTACAAGCGGAGTTTCACCATGCCATACTTAAGATGTCTGTCGCCAGTCGAGGCCGATTACGTTATGAGAGAAGTTCACGAAGGAATATGTGAGAATCACTCAGGTAGCCAATCGCTCATCCATAAACTAGTCAAAGCAGGATACTACTGGCTAACCATGTAAGCCGACTAGGTTGATTTTGTGTGGAAGTGCGATAGTTGCTAGAGGTTCGCTAACATTTCCATACAACCTGCCGAAGAGCTCACACCCATCACAGGACCATGGTCCTTTGCCCAATAGGGAATAGATATTGTAGGACCCCTTCTCCTGACGAAAAGATAAAGAAAATTCCTTGTAGTGACTGTCGACTATTTCACCAAGTGGGTCAAATCCGAAGCACTAGCGACAATAACCAAGAGTAACATAAGTGATTTCGTCTGGAAGTCTATAATATGCCGATTTAGAATACCACAGGTTATAATCACTGACAATGGTAGGCAGTTTGATAATAGGCATTTCCGAGAATTATGTTCTTAGCTGGGAATCAGGAATCACTTCTCATCCCCAAGTCAACGGTAAGGTTAAGGTCACTGACAGAACTATACTGAAGATAATCAAGATCAGGCTAGAAACGTCAAAGGGGCAATGGGTTGACGAGCTGCCAGGGGTCCCCTGGGCTTACAAAACCACCCCAAGGAGCCCCACAGGGGAGACCCCCTTCTCATTGGCCTTCGACTGTGAAACAGTCATACCCGTCTAGATTGGAATGGCGATTTTGAGAATCCAAAAGCCACTAATCGAACTTGCAGAGAGAGAACTATGTTTAAATCTAGACTTGTTGGAAGAAAAAAGAGACGAAGCTTCCATTCGAATGGCAATAGACCAATAAAGGATGATGAAATATCATAATGCTAGAGTCCGATCGAGGGGTTTTCATAATGGCAACCTTGTCCTCTAGAAGGTGAGCATAGTAACACAGGTCCCGGGTGACGGCAAGTTGGGACCTAACTGGAAAGGGCCCTACAGACTGACCAAGACTGCATGTAACGATACCTATTACTTGGAAACCCTGGAAGGAAGACTCCTACCTTGACCATGGAACATTGAACATCTAAAAATGTATTACCAATAGTGTAATTCTAATTGTAAACTAATGAAAATTGTCTACTATCATATGATGCAATAACGGTCTACAATTAAAGTCCAAAGTAGTGTCGAAAAAATAGACTAAGTCCAGTAAAACGACCATCGCTCTATTACAACGGTCTATAATTAAAGTCCCGAGCAGTGTTAGAAAAATGGACTAAGTCTAATAAAATGACCCTCAGTCTATTATGACAGTCTACAATTAAAGTCCTAAGTGGTGTCGGAAAGATGAACTAAGTCCAGTAAAACGACGCTCGGCCTATTACAACGATGGACTCTAGAAAAATAACCCTCAGTCTACATGTCGAGCGTCCTAAGAAAATGTTCAAGTAAAACAAACAACTTAAGGCAATAAGCGATCTACAAAATGATATCATCATTAGTCAAAAGAGAAATCCATTAAAGTAATTGTCAAGAGTACAAGAAAAGAAGAAGAAAGGACTCTCAGTTCATACAAAAAATTAAAAGAAAGAGCCATCTTCATGAGGTCGCGTCATCTTTCTCCATCTCTGTGTCAGCCTCCTTCGTTGGCTCGGGTGCCACAGAGTCTGACTCTGCATTGGCTCTGAACATGGAAAGGTCGAGATCAAGATAAGCCCGTAGAGCCTGACGGCACAGGGCCTCGAAACCACTGATGAAGAACTCTGTGGTCTTGCCATTGAAAGCCTTGGATTCCATATACGCCACGACTGCTTCCTTGGCAGCTTTCTCCTTCTCTGCCTCCTACCGAGACTTCATCTCGTCCAGAGATGCTTGTAGCATAGCGGCCCCAGCTCTTTCCCCCTCAAGCTGGTCTCGAACCCCCACAAGTGTGGTCTTGCTGTTCTTCAGCCTGATCTCAGACTCGGTAAGCTTATTCCTTAGCACCAACCACTCAGAGTCGACCTCAGAGAGCTTCTTCCTGAGTTCATCTATGTAAACGTCAGTGGCAAGTTGACGATTCGCGAGAACAGCCAACTTCGTCAGCACCTACAAAAAGAGACGTTTAGTAATAGATAACAAAATAATAAACGGATTAAGAAAGGAAAGAGAAAAGTACTCTACTTTCCCGAGGTCGAAAAAGGTGCTCCTTGCCAAGGCACTCGTACTGTTGCCCCTAAAGCATCTCATGTTGTGGTAAAAAACAACTAAGCGGAGGTGGGAAACCGCCTCTTCTTCATCACCAAACAGAGAAGGGGAAGATGTTTTCTTCCCCTTAGAAGACCCCTTCGGTTTGAGCAGGAAGATCGTCGATGCCCTCATCAAACATAAGGGCAATCTCTAATGCCGCTTCGAGATCGACAAAGGAAGGAGGGGGCAAGTCGACTGAAGGGGTGACTGTAGGAGGAACGGTGCTCAGTTGGTCCTTCTTAGAAGAATGACTATGGGAGAACTTAGGCTTCTTATGAGAGCTCCTAGAGGTAGCCTTAGAGGCGACTCTTGCCGGCGAAGATTTTGACAGCACGATAGACATATCTGCAAAGAAGAGTAAGTGATTAAACATATGAAAACAAATGAAAAAGAGAAGAAACAATGGCTAAGATGGGTGGATGATGACCTGGATGACCGACCGGAAAAGAAGATGACATAGATGCCTGACCGACCGACAGACCAGACAAGGGGATCTCTGGTCCAAACAAATATGAAGAAAGCGACTTAGGATTTACTAACAAGGAGTAATCCCGAACAAATGTGTGAAGGCACGATCTAACTTCACAAGTTAAGCCTCAAACAATGGATGTTTGGCCAACACTACAAAAGTAAGGAGGGTTAGACTAACCAAATGGAAAATGATTATGGAAAACTATAACGACCGAGAATTACCTTCTCTACATGGCTCTCCCTATATCTTGGGGACTGTATGAACTCGATTAACGAGCGACTCCCATGGGAAAGACTCTAGCCCGTCCCCAAATGAAAAAAAGAATTTCTTTTTCCAACCTCTATTCAATGTTGGAAGACCCATGATTAGTGTTAGCTTAGCCACCCGAGCTGTAAAATACCACCACCCCGAGTACATCTCCATTACCTTGTAGCAGTAAAGAAACTCCGGTATGTTGAGGTGATCCCGACCGCCACCACGCATGCCATAATACCATGCAGGTGATTAGAATCCTCCACCCATTAGGAAAACTTGACCTAGAGCTAGACGGAGGTGGGTGAGGAGTTGACGAACGAGCAAAGGAATATGAAACCGCAAACCGGCTTCCAAAGTCTGTTAAAAAATGGAAACCTCATTTGGGAGGCAAGAAGAGACTCACTCGTCAAAGGTAGGAACCCTCAGATTGACCGACTCTGGGATTTGGTAGACACGACGCAAATCCTCTAGTTGGGACTTTGACAGAGTAGAAAGAACACGCTTGGCAGCATATGGCACGCTAGCAAAATGACTCTACCTAACAAGCACCGAAGGTTGAGCCGAGTCAGGTGAATCTTCTTTGACCAGGTTCTTGTTTGGAGCCATGATGGAGTTAGAAGAATCGGATGAGTTATCCATCAAACCGAGAGTGTATACCAAGTCGAACGACGGGCCTATTACTTTTAAGGCTTGGCTCAAAACACTACCCAAAAAGGAAGACTCGAATCCTAAAACACTCAAGTCAGGAAGATGCCATTGAGTGCGAAGGTAATAGCAAAAACAAGTTAAATGAAAACCGAAAGGAGCCCCAATAGGATCCAGGGTGGAGTCCTAAAGATGAGTGAAGACGTGAATGAAAACACGACTGATGCAAAGGGAAGAAAAATGGTGAAGAAACATGACTTGATGAAGAAGTGATGATACTAAAGCAAGACAAAGAGGAGAGGAAAGTCACGAGGAAAGGAATAGAAGATAGAAAATACCTTTCAACAATTGTCACGGTTGATGAATCCCTGAGCATGATGCAGGCACGAACAATGAAACAACCCAGACACGACTCCGGAAAATAATCGCAGGAAGATAGAAAACTCAAAAGGGGAGCAAGGGTGCCCATTTATAGAATCCTCAAGTTACCCCCGACCATCGGATCGTCTAAACCCTCCCCTGCCATTGGATAAAGGTGCGGTTCGAGGAAAGACAACTACCCACTTAAACGTCTTCTCATCATTAATAGCACGAAGCTCGAAGAAGATGAAGCGAATAAGTCGGTGTACTAAGTGACTCAGACGGCTTTTCAAATTCCCTATGACCGCTTGAGTCATCGGACAAGGGAATGGGGGGGCAGATGATGATGAGGAATTTGGACCCGAGATGACCAAGCCGATTGACCGAGCGAGCCACCATGGTCCAACCAATTATCCTATCGATTCATTGAATAATCCACCACTGGTTCAAACCCACAGTTGTCCATATCGAACGACCAGTTAGTGGTAGAGCCTTACAATCGACCGAACAACCCATCGATACCAAAATGTTACAAATGATCGACCGACTGATAGACGGGAAAATATTGATAAGCGACGCTATAAGGTAGGCAACCAAGGTATAATCGTTTGTAGTTATCGAGCCAATAGATAATTCACTAAACAATGAGTCAATTGCCATAAGGATGAAAATGCGGTTACAAGAGGTAGAATAACAACCAATCTGACACCGACATGTGTATTGTTCATCCACGCTCTCCTAACTAATTTGGAAAATATTTCTGATGAATCATGTGAGACAATAAGGAGAAACTCCTATATTAAGGAAATGACCCCCGGAGAAGAAGGTAAGTACAATCACTACAAGTACGGAAATATGAGAATTCTCTGATCTCCGATCTCTGACTTGAGCATCGGAGGGGTGTAGCCGATGCCACACCGATGCCATTCGTTGTCTTTGTGCATGTGAGATCCATGCTTGAGATTCCAGATCAAGGGCGACCAGAGGACCATCTAGGTGAACCGAGTTTCGGCATCATCAGTAACTAATGTAAGTTCAACCAGAAGCGCCATCATTGCTAATCAAACCACATGAAAAACATGTATATTTTTATATACTTTTCAGCTATCTTTGCATCAAAATAAAGCATAATATAACTAGATTAGAAAGTGACAAATGAGATGAAAGAGTACAGGTAGCAAAAAAATGTTAATTAAAATAAAAAAGTTAACATGAAAATTTTAAATTTCAATTTGGACGACAGAAATTAGATCCTAACCTGCATATTAAATGCAACCATTTGAGCTCCATGTATCCATCCTTTCAAAGGTTCGTAATTTGAGGAGTTAAAACGTGTACCCTTCGGGTATACCCTGAGAATATTCTTTTGGGTGAATCTAGAAATAGAAATGCCAAGCATGAGAATCAATCTGATTCAGAGAAAATTTTACATTTAACCACTGTAAAAAAAAATGCACAACAGAAACACCAAGTGCAAAAGTTTTGGCAGGTATGAAGAAATTTTGAAAGTGTAATAAATACCTCACAAGATCAGTTTCATGAGATATAGAAGCCTTTTCAAGTGCTTGTTCACTCAAACTAAGGCGTCTAACTTGATCAGACTCCACATTTAGCGACTCTTTCAATCCACGCTTAGGTTTCCCAGCATGAATTGCAATTAGATGCTTGTATTGAGGTGCTCCTAACTGACGTGAGTAACGATCACAGTCATCAATATCTTCATCATCGTGATTGTGTTCATTCAGGTCTCTGTCACACTGCTAATCAACAATGCAACATTCAAAGATAAGAACACTGCTAAGAGGTTAGTAACTACACGGGAAAGGTAAAAAGTACGGTGTGTTAGATTATATGCATCAGCAGACCTTATCATCAGCTTCAGCTTCAGCAGCAAGGTCTGGGACCTCCTTCACCCATTGATCTTCATCAGATGATTCCTTTTCCTTCTGTAAGTCATTTCCCTTGTACTGGAAACACTTAAACTCAAGGTATTCTTTTGGTGGCTTGGTCGAAAGAATAATCCGATATTTCAATGCTTCTGGAGAGGGTAGTTCAGCTAGACATCCTGACTCAGGGTAATACAGCATTTCTCCAAATGTTTGAGTGACCATCTAGACAAAAATATTTTGCAGTCATGAGAAAAGAATTCAAAACAGGCAAGTGTTTAAAGTCCTCAAAGAAAGACGAACATTCACCTCAGCTACTTTAGCCTGAAGATCTGGAGTAAGGTGGTCTTCTAGAGTTATTATGATAGGGTATGGGGATGTAGAAAAAGCATGCTCTTTAATGGACCTTAAGCATTGGATGAGTGCTACGGGAGTAGTCAGGGTCCTACAGTTGTGCAGAAATCCAGACGGCTTCAAACAAAACCAAAAATTAAAGATGAAAAAAATGTAGATTACACAAGCTTCAGTAAACTTTTGCAAGTCAATAACAAAATCCAATTTCCTCTTCTTTTTCTTTGTTGTTTTGTACAATAATTACAAAGATTTTATAAAATAGAAACTGTTGTTAGTATTTCCCAAGTCCAGAACTCAACCACAGCTGCTTCCTAAATTATCTAGTAAGCCTTGTATAGGATCACATATCTGAATCTTAGTGATCTACTTGGATCAGATATTATCATATAAGGATTTCTTGCTTAATGGCATAAATTATAGATTTTGAATGATCGGATCGAAGTGCTGTGACATGCTGAAGATCAGTATATTCTGCCGCTACACAATGAGCCATGTATATGCTTCAACCTCATCAACCTTCTACTGGGATTTGGGAGAGCAATGGTGTCATGCTTTTGTAGTATGTATTAGGGGCATCTTCAAGTGTTTGAAAAGGGGGCAGAAATACTGGTCTTAACAATCGCATACATTCGATACGTGTTGGCAGAGCATCAGAGTGCCCAGGCTGAGGTCTGAAGTCACTGAGACCACTCGTAGTTCCCTAGTGCTGAGGTGACTGGAAACAAGAGGGTACACAAAGGTTAAGTGACATTTTGTATTCGGGATATTACCCCCTTTAGACTCATATTTCTGGTCAATTATGCAAGTGTTTCCAAATCCTTTTTTAATTACTTAGGATTGCAGCCAATCCTACCTTCCCCTTCTGGTCCACAGAGCAAACCTTTCATACGACAAAAAATGAGGCGGGTTTATGGTTGTAATATTGTCTATGTTTTTTTCCATAGATCATGCATTTTAAATGCACTCACTTAAACAAAGCTAACTGTAAACCATCAAGTAAAGGATTCACTCGATCCATGTGCTGCAACTAAATATAGTGTCTTTCCCAAGGTTATCTTCCAATTCAGTATTATGTTTATCATTTTTCTTAGCCATTCTTATACATCTCCAAGATAATCACAAGAAACATACAGTTTTGAGGGAGTATTTCTAGTGCTATCATACAAAAAAGAAGAGGACCTTAAAAAAAATGGATGCCTTTAGACATGAATATACCATACCTTCCATGAAGGACATGCACATCCTCTTTCGAAGAATTAGGCCATATATCCAACTCAATTACTCTCACACCTCTCTTTAGTGCCTTTATAATTGGAACATCACTGCAATTGCTGCTGAGTTGGTTCCCAGTCAGATAAGAATTGTGGCCTGTATATATGAAATAATTGGACAGTGGAGCAGTCATATCTTGGTGAACCTGGAATGCCATATATTTTCAAATATATGAGAAAATGGTCCTCAATCAAAACAGCTCAAACCATATTTTTTATAAATAAAGTCTCTCGTTGCTTACCAACATCAAAAAAGAAAAAGAAAAATCACTTGCTAGAAGAAATGGGAATGGATAAAAAGAAATTCTATATATTTATACAGTGCATGCTTAAGAAATGACACAAAGAAAAAGAGAAACTATGAATAGAAATGAGAAAGATTATTAGTTGAAGTGAAAAAAGTAAGTTGTATTTAACAACCTTTTGGTGTTTTCCTTGTTCTTCATCCATCCGATTTATTGGGCATGACTTCAGTCTATGATATCAGTCCAAATGAAGGAAAGTAGACTGAGCTCAAAACTCAACTTTTATTATAAAATTTTTGAGATTTCTTTTTTTGGGTACAGGTAGGGTAATTACTACTTTAGTGTTAAGGTAATTTATTCGGTGGGTGTGTTCATTAATGGTGATGGTAAGTAAAGGGAAGGGTTTAATGATAAGTCTCAATGAGCTCGAGGAGGAAAAATCTAGAGATGGGGATGAGTTGGTGAATCAATTCAATGGTTTACGAGCTAGAGGAAATGAAATGGACCTGAACTTGGATTGCAAAAACCCAAATGCTAAGGGCGAGTTTTGCCTTTACGGTAAACCTTTGTTTTCTAAGAAGATCAACCAAGGAGTCTTCTACAAGGTCATGAAAAATGTGTGGAGCTGGAAAGAGGAAGTGAAGATCTCTCCTGTGGAAGGGGGGGGGGTGCTTCAGAATACAGTGTTAAAACAAGTTTTGAAGATTTGGGAAGAGTCCCCTTGGACTTTTAACAAACATGACATTGCCTTGCAAAAGTTTCAAAGGGGAGTCAAGCCGGTGAACATCATCTTTAAAGAAGTTGATTTTTGGATAAGATTCATTGGTGTTCCATGGGAATATGTTTCGGATGCTCCAACTAGGGTTATGTGCAGGCGTGTAGGAACTCTTAAGTGGGTTGATCAAGGCGAAAATTACAATAAAGATGGGGAGTTTATGCGAGTCTGAGTGGGATGTAAATGAACCGCTCGTGAAATCCCTGGTTATTAACTACGACTATTCAGATTCCTGTGAAGTGTCTTTGAAATATGAGAAATTGAATAACTTTTGCTATTTCTGTGGATGGTTAGATCATGATGAACATGATTGTGCTAAAAAGATTGAAGGTCGTGAGAAGAACGATGAGCCAGTTGAAGAAATGCAAGAAATGTGGGATTATGCCTCTGTTAAAGCGGATCCGCCGAGTCCCAAGTTACCACACAAATAGTTTCGATCTAATCCCATGAAGGAGTTGGTCCAAGAAGGCTCGTCGCACGAGAAATCTGCTGAGTCTCCATTTGGGGAGGATGGAGTTAACTTAGTTTAAACTCACCGAGTTAAAGTGGGTCTGAAGAATGCTCTTACGGCTACAAATGTCAATCAAATTTTTTGGGGGTGGACTAAGATGATTAGCAGGGAGTGTAGAACTGAGCATAATGTGTTGCATAGTGAAGATGGGGTTCTAGAATCTATGCATGGTCTGGGAAGAGAGGAAGGGACTTCTCTACTTTTGGTGTTGGCTTCTTCTGATATGGTGATTGATATTGTCAAAAAGAGGCGTAAGGAAGGAGGTAAAGCTAGATAAAGTGGAGTAAAAGGCAATCTCAACACTTGTCGATCTTGTTTAACCTCTAACAAACTTGATAAGGAAACTAACGCTTTTGACTCAGCGACAAAAAATCAAAAGGTGGAAGTAAGCTTGGAAAGGAGTCACGTCAACAACTCCCAATTTGATACAAAATGTCCTGATGGGGGTGACTCTGTGATTGTAGAAAAGCGGTTCAAGTTGGTTCTAGCTCAACTAGGCTTAGTCATGAGATCCCAAACCAAAGAGATTTTGGCTTTGCTAGATGGGTCGCATCTTCTTCATGGCAAAAAGGAAAGCCTTTTTTGAACAGACAAGGGTGGTATAGGACTCGATTAAAGCTAGTATCCATATAGAATTGGAGGAAAAAATGGACCCTAGAAAGTCCTGTTATTGGCAAAAGAGGGGAAGGATGGGGAGACTCGGCTGCTTCGACCCCAAAGAAAGTCAAGGTGAGAGGGGAGACCTAATCCATGGTGGAAGATGAGAAGGAGACAAAAAGCACCCTTACTTTGGCTCACATTTCAAAAGAGCTTAAGGGCAAATCCAAGAAGCCAAAAGCCAAAGGTGGGGGAGCGGCTAAGATAGGAGCTGGAGAAGTGAAGAAAAATGGTGGTAAGCGAGAAAGGAAAGAAGAAAAAGACCACGGTCTGAGGCCATCTACAAAAATTCCCTAAACGGATTTGGCTAAGGAGGTAACCACTGCTCTAGATTGCTTTTATTTTTCTGTTAAAGGAAATGAGGTGTGTTTTATTAACTCTGAATTTACCTTTATAGGATGTATGTTTATTCTAAATTATTTCAAATGGAATAAGGTTATAAAAAAAGGATATAATACCAGAAATTTCTTGAGTAAATCAGGAAAACTTCTCGGGTGGCTAAGTGATGCAACAACCATTCATTGGTTAGATGCCAAGTTTAAACTTTGGAGGTCTAAGGTCAATGCCCAAAAGAAATCTTAGAAGAGGCCCAATTGGCTTTAGAAGTTAGATTTATTTTCTGTTTTTTGAAGGGTGTTTTTGTCCAAAAATTATTGTCTTAAGGGGTATTTTGTAATAAGGCCTATGGCCAGGGACTTAAGTGTAATGGGGATTAGTTTTAGGAGTTAGTTGAAATATTTAAGAGTTTTTTTTTATATGTACTGATTAGAGTCACTTATAATAAGGGTATCTTGGTCAAGTTATGGAAGAAGGTCTTATATAAGAGAAGAGTTAGGGCTATACGAGAATTATTGGAGAATTTGAATGAAGACTTGAGTTTCTTTTGGTCTCTTGAGTGAGAACCAGGTATTTCCCTCTCTTTCATCTCTTTTCTCCCTTCTTGAGACTCTATTCTCTCTCACGATCAGTCATTTCCTCTCTCTCTCTTTTCTTTCTTTGTTCTTTCTATTTTCTTGGTCTAATCTGGATATTTTTTGCTGTAAGAAATTTTTCTGTGCAAGGTTTTAATTCAAGAAACCCCCCCACGACCCCAAACTCTTCTTCCATTCTTTGGCCATAACCTGCGATCACCTATTCCCTGTTTTCCTTTCTGTTTTTTTCCCAGAAAAACCTAAACCTAACCCTTTTATTCCCTGTGACAGCCCATATCCACTATTCTTTTGTTGTTCTCTGCAATAAACTTCAAGAATACTTTTTTATTAAATTCTTTGCAATACCTGGAAAACCCTTTCCCTTGCTGTCCTAATTCTAGAACACCAAAATCTCCTTCAATAGTACCCGCAGCACCTACAGAAACCATATGCACATCAGTCCTATTTAACCCCTATTTTCCCATCTAAATTTGACCTAGAATCATCCCCTTAAAGTCCCACAACTTTCCCTACCTAGAACTCATAGTTCACCTCTGTCATAGCCCAAATTTTGTCCTAGACCTAAACCTCTTCTGCTCTAGCTACCAGCCTCTTACATAGCCATTAACCCACAGATTATAGCTTTTATCAGCCCTATTTTGACCCCATTCTAGATTAGATTAAGGTCCCAAATTAGTCCTCTGTTTCGACACAAATTTGACCCCAACTAGAGTCTTAAATTCTACCTAGATTGGACCTCTTTTCTACCATATTTACAGTCCTATAATTGATCTTCTTGCCTGTCCCGAAAAAGCGTTATTACCCCTTCTTTTGTTAACCTTAAACCCCCACATATGTCCCTTATTACAGCCCTTCTTACTTGACTTTATTACAGACCTAAAACAGTATTTTGTTTTGCATATTTAATCCAATCCAAGAGCACAACTACAGAAGATAGAGAGCTCCAGATTCCCTACTACAGCTGCCATTGTATTGCTTTAATACTTAAGTAACCTACCCCTATGGTAGTTGTTTGGACCGTGCACTTGTGGGAACCCACAGCCTTCTCTTAAGCACTCCCGCATCACTAAGGAAGGGTAGAGCTGGAGTTGAATGGCTTTGTATTAGGATAAATCCCTTATCCTGGTTTATTCTTCTTTTATGGGGTAAACGGAGGTCTCCCTCTACTATTCCGAAAATGAGATCATTTGTTGGTCATTTCCTTGTTAAAATGAAGTTTTCATCCTGGAAATCCCAACGGTGTTGTAGTAGAAACGAATTAGGTTTATCCTTTGATAGGAAAACTATTTCTTTTAGGGACCTTAAATACAAAAGGATTGTGATAGTGAATACGATTATCTATCTTTCTCAATTGAGTGTTACTGGTATTACGACAAGGTAGGTTAGGAGGGAGGAAAGATGAAATCCTAAAAAATTTGTTGAAGTAGTTCTGGTGTTTGTCCCAGAACAACACTTCCATAATCCATGAAACTCACCGCTTTGAACTATCAAGGAATCGGATAATCCTTAACAGCTAGAGCTCTTAGTGACTTAATTAAGTCTAGAAACCCGGTGGTAATCTTTTTTTCCGAAACAAAGTGTTCGATAAAAGATTTTTGGAAAAAATTTAGATTCAAGAAAAATTGGAATTATGAAGCTGTGACTTCCATAGGCTTTGTTCTTTGGAGAAAAGAAACTTAGTTGAAGGTTATTGGAAAGTGTGAAAGATTTATTGAAGTTGAAATTGAGAGGAAAAAAGATGGAGATTTCTAGTCTTGTCTGTTAGTGTATGGGGAACCTGATTCGAGTAAAAGACTATCTTTTTTCAATGAGATAGTTTCCAAGATCTAGAGTATCCATAATCCTCTTCTCTATATAGGGGATTGGAATTGCTTATGGTTCAAGGAAGATAAAATAGGAGGAGATAGAATTTCGCCTAGGAATCTAGTCAAGGCTAGGAACATTCTGGATGATGACAATCTTATCGATCTAGGTTATACAGGTTCTCATTTTACCTAGATTAATAGAAGAGGTAGAAAGGGTTTAATTAGGGAGAGACTTGGTAGATGTGTGGCTAATGCGGATTGGAATTTTATGTTTCCTAATGCTTGCATTGAAAACTATATTGTTGGTAGATCTAATCATTCTCCTCTAGTTCTTGATACCTTCCCAGATAGAAAGTTCAACCCTCGTCCTTTTAGGTTCGAGTGGATGTGGACTTCTCATCCGGGATGTGGTGATCAGGTGGCTAAAGGGTGGCAAAAAAGAAAAGGTGGCAGCAATATTACTACTATTAGGGATAATCTTAGGAGAATGCCCCCTATTCTAAAGAATTGGAATAAAAAAGTCTTCAGAAATCTTAAATATAAAATTGATTTATGCAAGGCCAAGCTTAAGGACTTCCATTTTGATTAATTGTGTGAGGACCCTATGCCTAAGATCAAGAAGATGGGGAAAATTCTTTCGAATTTGTTAACTAGGGAGGAAATCTTTTGGGCCCATAAGTCCAGAACTTCATGGCTCAAATGGGGAGATAGAAATTCAAAAATTCTTCCACCAATCCACTATTAAACGAAGAGCTTGGAACAAGATTTCTACCCTTAAGAATGATCTTGATGAATGGATCTCTGGGGATGACCAAATCAAAAGCCCGCCAAAGATGTTTTTCTCAACCCTTTTCACTTCCTCCTACCCAAATGAGGAGGATATTTCCAAAGTTTCTGATAAATGCTATATTTTCCTTTCTGATGAAGCTAAAGGCCTATTAAATGTTCCCTTCTCTAAAGACGAAATCAAAAAAGTTTCTTTTGATTTAAGTAAATTAAAAGCGTCAGGTCCTGATGGCTTCCAAGCTGGCTTTTATCAGAAATACTGGGATGTGGTGGGTTGTGAAATCTTAGACGTAATGGAATAATTCTTCAATCTCCATTCCTCTTTACAATAGCTAAATCAAACTTTTATCACTCTTATCCCAAAGGTGAAAAATCCAGAGGCCATTTCCTAATTTAGACCCATTAGTCTTCGTAATGCTACTTATAAAATTATCTTTAAGACTATGGGTAATAAAATGAAAATTGTTTTCCTTGAGATTATTTCTCCTAATCAAAGTGCCTTCGTCAAAGGTCGGCTCATTAATGATAATATTCTTATTGTTCATGAGATTTCTTGGGGTTGGAAAATCTAGAACTCATCATATGACTCTGAAAATTGATATGAGTAAGACGTATAATCAAGTTGAATGACCTATGATTATAGCTATGATGCAGAGAGTCGATTTTAATGACAACTGACAAATATGGGTATTGGAATGCATGTCCTCTGTCTCGTATAAGATTCTCATTAATGGATCCTCAGGGGACTAAATAGTTCCCTTAAAGGGAATTAGACAAAGAGACCCTTTGTCCCCTTTTCTCTTTGTGCTTTGTGCGGAAGGCATTTCGGCATCTTTAGTTGAGAAAGAGAGAAATGGTCTTATTTATGGTATTAGAGTTAGAGCAAGGAGTCCTTCAATTACCCACATTTTGTTTGCCAATGATTGTTATATCTTTGATAAAGTGAACATGAGGGAGATTAATGTCATCAAGGAATGTTTCCAAGAGTTTAGCACTACCTCTAGACAGATTATAAATCATGAAAAATCAGAGTTGGTCTTTAGTTCCAATGCCCCTAGACAATTCAAGAGGCTTGTCCAAGGAGCCCTCTAGATGAAGCAATCCCATGCCTTAGGAAATTACCTTGGTCTTCCCTTGATCATAGGTAGAAACAAATCTTCCCTTTTTTGCTTTTGTTGAAGAGAAATCTAGATCTAGAATTTAAGGGTGGAAGTCTCAACTGTTTAATCAAGCCGGAAAAGAGGTCATCCTAAAGTTTGTAGTTACTATTATCCCCTCTTATGTTATGTCATGTTTCCTTTTTCCAAAGAAAACGTGTAATGACATAAACTAGAATCAAATGAAATTTTGGTGTGGTAGTAGTGATGAAAAAAGAAAGTTTAGTTGGATCAGTTGGGATAAGTTGAGGCTTAATAAAAAGAGTGGTGGGTTGGGTTTTAGGAATCTCTATGAATTTAATCTTGCGCTCTTAGCAAAACAAGCATGGTGATTATTTAAATCCCCCGACACCCTTTTGGCCTGTTTTGTCAAATCTATTTATTTCCCGGGGTTTGATTTCCTTAGCTCTAAGCCTCACAATGACAGTTTGTTGGGATGGAAGAGTATTTAAAGGGGTAAGGAGCTGCTCTATAAAGGTTTAAGATGGAGCGCTAGCTCTGGGGATAAGATTAGTATTTGAAATGATCAGTGGATTCCTCATTCTTCTAGTTTTCGTATCCTACCTATTGGCCCTATGCCTATTAATGTCCATCATAAAGTCTCCAACCTTATTGATTGAGTTAATCTTAAATGGGACTTGTCTACTATTTTGATTATATCTCTCTTGAAGAGGTTAGGCGTATCTCTAAAATTCCTCTCAATAGGAGTCTTGCTGAGGATGAATTAATATGCCATTTTGATAAGAAAGACAAGTTCTTGGTTAAATTTGCCTACTAGCTTGCTACTTCCTCTCCTTTAGCCGCTAATTTGGGTGATAATCCCTTCTCATGGAGTAAGTTATGGGGCCTCTCCATTCCTCAAAAGATTAAACACTTTATTTGGAGAGCTTGTAATGATGTTATCCCAACTAAAATTAATTTTTAACAGAGAGGCATCGATGTTAGTGACACCCACCCCCTTTGCAATTCCAAAAAAGAACCTTCATCTCATTGCTTACTTTCATGTAAAGTCCCAAGGAGAATCTGGTTCGCTTCTTATTTGTCTTTAAGAGTTTCAAATGACTCTAATACTTCTTTTGCGGACAGATTTATGCATTGGTTTAAAGTGGAATCTTTGCTTGTTTCTTTTAATGTTAAGGATATTGCCTTTATTTTTTGTGCTGGTTTATTTGGAAGTATAGAAATGTCTCTATTTTTTATAATGTTAAAGATATGCCCTCAAAGATTTTGTTTGACTCTTGTAGGATGGTTCGGGAGCTGGATGAGATCAACGATGGTTTTAGGGAGTGGTTGAGAATGGGGGATACTTCTTTTTGGTCTCCCCTTCCCAGCGTCATGGTGAAGCTGAACATTGATGGGGTATATCATAGCAACAATGGGGCTGCGTGTACAGGGTGTTTTATTCTGCAAAGAAGATGGTTCCTTTTTGTTCGCCTTGGCGGAGCCGGGCTTGATTAGGTCAGCGGAGGCTGCCGAAGTTTAGGCAGCTCGCATAGGCCTCCAAAAGGCCCTGGATATTGGGCTAAGGTGTATTGCACTGCAAAAATGCTATTTCTTATCTTTCGGGTGATGTAACCCTTTGGCCTATTGACTGTAAAGGCCTCCTTTTAGATTGTATGAACTTATTATCTTTGTTTTTTTTGAATTTTTTTTTTTTAAAGCAGGGCCAGCATGAACCCGTACCCCCTCTACCACAAATTATGATGTACACTCTCCCCCTTGGGGAGATATTGGGCAGGTGCCCCTCTTGGGTGAGGCGGTCAGCTAATAGGGTTGTTTATGCTGTTGCCGCTAACGGTCCTGCTTTGTCCTTATCTTGGACGGATCAGCCCCCAGTTTGGTTGCTCTCTGTTTTAGATTTGGACTTGTGTTTTGATCCTGGCGGTTGCCGTTTTTAATAGACTAGTCCAATTTATCAAAAAAAAAAAAAAAAAAAGGTAATTTGATGGGGCTTAGTGACATTGGAGGGTTTCAACTTTCCCTCATAGAGATCCATATCCCCTTTGGTATGAGAAACAGAGTACATAAGCTCACAAGGTCCCACTCTACCCAAAACAAGACCCCTGAGGATTAGGTACAACAACTTAGAGAGTGGCCAAAGTTGGAATGACATCAGGGTCAACACATCAGTGCCAAAAAGTGAAAAACATCCCCCAAAAAGTGTATATCACTTTTTCGACACTGATGTGTCAGCCCTAATGTCATTCCAACTTTAGCCACTCTCTAAGTTGTCCTACGGAATCCAAGCATAAGACAAAGAGGACCATCAGATTTCCCAATCTTACTAACTTTTCTAACAAATGATTTTAAATTTATTGGGCTGTTAAAAATATATTTAAACGATTAGAAGATGATTTAGTATTTAGAAGTAGTTGTTGGGAAAGTGTTTCAAATGCAACCTAAAAAAAAAGGTGTGTGATCCGGAGAAAATTTCAAATAATCTGTTTACCCGTCAGGGAGTCCGACCCAACCCGCATGGAGAAGAGGGTTTTTGTGGGTTATCTAAGGTCTTACTGGAACTGTGTCACAGCACTTTTCATTTTAATCTCTTGTTCTTTCGTTCATTATGTCATATAAATCGTCTGCGTACTTGTATGATTGATGTTTTTGCTATTTTCTTTCTTCTATTTTGCTTGCATAAGAACCCCAAATCTTGGGTTTCCGCACATCAGTAGTAAAT
>JAOXJP010000003.1:4500706-4512035 GCA_025762735.1 Platanus orientalis
TATATATATATATATATATATGTATATATATATATATATATCAATCTGTTCCGTTAAATATCCGTTTCGTTAAAATATAAGAATATAGAGAATTGATTGTTAGATTTAGAACTAAGACAACAATCTTATATAGCCTAATAACTATTACCCTTAAAAAATATATAAATTTTTTACTTCATATCTATTCTATCTTGGTCCATGGCGGCACCTATAGGTACTACTACAACTATGCCGCAGCGGCAAAAGTTCATACCCACCACATAGGAGAAAGAGATGGTATTTTGCTCCACCCGACATCATTGCTAGGCCATATAGCATCGGAGATTTTGGAGAGGATAGACATGGGTTAGGAAAGACTGCATTTGCGGCAATAACAATAGATATGGAATTGCCTATTTTTTCCAGATATCCAAAATCCGGTCCACAATCTGAATTATTTAAGTGGTTATATGCTCTATCCATTCCGAATCTGATCCGTTTGCAGACCTACTTGCCCCTACGTGACTCCACCAAATAAACACTACAGACACGTTGTCATTATAGATTTTTTTTTTTCCTTTTTTTTTGGAATTTGAAGGGCGTAGGGGTGTGGGGGCCTTACGTGTAGACAATACCAAACGTGAGTACGTGACCCTTTAATGTGACTACCACGTATCTTTTTTCTTAAAAATAAAAATAAATTTCTATCTTGAATGGTCTAATTAGAGGTGCCCTATCCTGTACTCTGCGCTGCAGGACACCCCAGACACAAAGGGGGTGGGCGTCCTGCAAAGAGTGTATGGGCCCCACCCTCCTTTATGTTTGGGGCATCCCTCGGCGCAGAGTATCATGGCACAGAGGATACGAGTCCCCAATAAGAGGTCCTTAGTAATATAATCTTACCCTTTATGTCTCAAAATTGAGACCCTTACTCTGATCTCAATTTTTGTCTCAAACCAGAAACCAACGTGGATCCATTCGCATGTTTATGTGCACACATTGTAACCACCACAATTCATAATATTAAAAAAATTATAATGCTATGAGAAATAAATTGGAACCTTCTTTATTATTATTATTATTATTATTATTAATTTGATGAATAACATTCGTATCACTAATTTTCTCCTATTAAATTTACATTTAATTCTAAAGTAAATTAGTAATTTCCTGAGTTGCATTCTAACTTTATTGTGAACTCAACTTTATACTAAAATAATCAGACCAAGTTATACAGGTTGTTGTAAGAAAACTTCTAGTCAAATAACCATAAAATAAATATATATCGAAAGATATTTCTCTCTAAATCCAAGGTTTCACTCAAAGAAAATCAGTTCTGAAATGCATCAATTTTATGACACTATATCTGTACTTGTTTATTCCCACTAACCATGTTTTTTTCTTGAAATTATAAAGATTGCCACTTGGTCAAAATTATCTCAGCAACATCAGCTTACACTTCTTATATTTCACAATCTATCCCTTTTTGAATACCTAGTCTGTCGAAACAAATTTCTTGGACATAAAGATACTTGCCATATCACAACCAATTCATTTAATCTCTCTCACGGGTCTTATAAAAACCAGTTGATACATTGGAAAAAATATCTTAGGAGTTTACCAGAGAGAGAGAGAGAGAGAGAGAGAGAGAGAGAGATTTGATTCAGTAGGCTTCCATTGGTTAGAAGTCAAGTTTCCCTTTGGAGGCCCAAGATTAAGACCCAAGAGCGGGTTTGGTAAAGGCCCAATACACCTTCAAAGGTAGTTTTATTGTACTCGTTTCTACTTCTAGGGATGCTTTTGTCAAAGTTTTATTGTTTCAAAAGGTAATTTTGTAATAAGATATATAATTTTAGGAGTTATTTGTAATATTTAAAACTTGTTTTATATGGTTGATCGACAGTTAAGGGATTTTTGAGTCCAAAATAGAAATAGGAAAGTTAGAAAGTGATATATATTATAACTGGTTAGGGCTGTACGAACATTATTGGAGAATTAGAATCAAAGAAAGTTTGAAGATTTTCTAGTTTCCACGATTGAGAGACCTCGTAAGTTCTCTCTCTCCCTCTCCTTTTCCTTCCTTATTTTCTCCTACCTCTTATGATCTTCTCTCCATCTTCTCTTTTCTATCTCCCTCTCTTTTCTCTTCATTCTTTCTTCTAGGGGTGGCAATTCATGTTGGCAGGTCAGGTTCGTGTTGTGTCGAGGTAAGGGTATAAGACTATTTGGCTCGACCCTAACCTGACCCATTTATTAATCTTGTCAAAGTGGGTTGACCTGTCTTGACCCGAAACACATTTAGGGTCAACCCTAACCCACTTATTTTTGTGTTGGGTTATGTTAGATTTGCAGGTTATGTGGTAATTCGTCTTGCTGAGTTGGGTTCATGCTGTGTCAAGGTAAGACGATTTCATTCCACCCTAAGATGATTTGGTTCAACCCTAACCTGACCCATTTATTAATCGTGTCAAAGCAGGTTGACCTGTTTTGACCCGAAACAGGTTTAGGGTCACCCTAACCCACTTATTTTTGTGTTGGGTTCGCAGGTTGTGTCAAACATTGCCACCCCCACTTTCTTCTTTCTCCTATTTTCTTGCTTTTATTCTTGAGGATAGTTGCTGCTTGCTGTATGAAAATTTTTCTGTAGCAAGAAAACCCATTACCTATCCTCTTTTCTCCCAGCAACAGCATCTATTCCCTTTCCTTTGCTGGTACCTTCAAGAAACAACAGTTTCATTCTCAAACTTCTGCTGAAATCAAAATCCCTGATTCCCTTGCTGTTTTTCCTACTCAGATCCCAGAATTTCTTTTTTTTAAAGCCTTAGGACATACCTATTTCCACTCTCCCTTGTGCCTTCATCTATGTTCTCACGACACCTACATAAACCATAAAGCTGGAGTCCCTATCAGCATACTTTGGATAACCTGTAAACTTCCACACGGGTTCCTTTTGCTGGCCTTGAATTGGCTTTAAAACATCATTCTGTTTTGCATATTGAGACCCGCCCAAGAGTCCTACTGCTGAATATTGAGTTCCCCAAATTAACTACCAGGTCTGTCATTAAATTGTCCTATTAGTTAGTGGCTATTCTTGCCTAAAGAACCTTTGTGTGGGCCCTACACTGTGGGAATCCACTGCCTTCCTTATGCACTCCCACATCAATTGGTATTAGGTTCCAACTAATTCCATTCTAATTGGGATCCTGCGGTTCTAGTTCTTTACCAGGTTTAAAATCAGTTGAACAGTTTAACTAAGCTTGATAGTCATGGTGAGCAACGCTGAATTGTCCGCTGAAGTTAAGCTCAAAGCCAAGAGTTGGCCGGCACCAAGCAAAGTGTTGAGCAGATTTTAGCTAGGCTGGAGTCTATGCAGGATTCTATCAATCAACTTGCAGCTACAGTTAACCAAGTTCGTCTAGAGCAGCAGTCCAAGAATGGTGCTAATTCTTCCAATGCTAGCCCTCCTATAAACCCACCACATGGAGGTTGCAATGGTGAGGGATCAGGACCATTACAATATCAGGAGATGTCAGCTAAAAGAGAATTGAATGGACGGACAGCTTATCATCAAAGTGCTGTCCAACATGATCTTGATCGCCATGTACGATTAGTTGTGCTAGACTTTTATGGAGGACGATACAGATGTGTTCTTAGATTGGCTACACAATATTGAGGCCTTCACATGGCATAACATACCAGAAGGCAAACGTCTTCAGTTTGTAGAGGCAAAATTGAAAGATACAGCTAGGTTATAGTGGGAAAATTACAACGAACATCAACGTCTGGGTACCTTTAGAAATTGGGAGGATTTGAAATCAGCCTTGAAACGACGGTTTGAGCCTCCGAGATATAGACAAAGCACTAAAAATTAGGTGAGAACGAATCTTGTGAGAATTGTGAAAATGACATCAGGGTACGGACACATTAGTGCCGAAAAGTGGTAAGTGCCCCCCATAAAGTGCAAATCACTTTTCGGTACTGATGTGTCAGCCCCTCTGGTGCCATTTTCACGGTTCTCACAAGATTCGTTCACATAATCCAAGCCTTAGACAAAGAGCCTATCTCCAGCTCACACGGTTACAACAGGGTACCATGTCAATGGAAACTTACACTAGCCATTTCTATCACTTAGTGGCACAGGTCAAAACCAAGTGGGATGATGACATCATGGTAATTATATACAAGCGAGGTTTAAACCCACAGGTTGTAATTGGTTTGAGTTATACGAGATTACCGACATTAGATGATGCTATCCACATTGCTTATCATGTGGAGGAGAACTTGAAAAGTGCACCCATTAGACAAGCCTTTTCTAAGACTTCTTAACGGGTCGTGAGTTAAACTTTTGAACTTTCTAATGGCAAGACCGTCAGTAAACCACAATCGAGTGGTGTTACTACAACAACATCTAGACAAGTTAGGACTACTTCACATCCTAGAGCTTGTAACCCTGTCAATACCGCACAAAATGGTAGAGCATCATGCTATCATTGTGGCAGTTACAATCATCTTTATACAGTGTCCTCAGCACGTCATGGGCTTTTCTGACAAACAATCCATAAGTGATGATGACCCAGAGGAGGAGGTTTATGTTTCCGACGAGGACATGGTTTTTGAGGCAAAGCGTATACTAGCAGATGAACAACTTGACCGGTTAGAGTAGACAGATGAAGATTGGCTTCAAAACAACATCTTCTAGACACGTGTTAGGTGCAATGGGCAATTGTGCTCTATGGACATCAATGGAGAGAGTTGCACCAACGTGGTTTCTGAAGATGCCACCGCATCCAGCTCCGTATAAGGTAGTGTGGATAAACAACACTAGCCTCCAAGTCAATGAGAGGTCCATTGGAGAATTCCGTGATCAAGTTTTATGTGATGTCCTTCCTATTAAAGTATGTCATATACTTCTTGGACGACCTTGACTCTATGATAAGAACGTACAACATTGCAGGTTCCAAAACACCTATTCATTTAGATACCACAATCGCATAATAAAGATAGTGCGAAGTCGAGATATTACTTCTTTGAAAACGAAGATGACTGTTGGTTCCTTTCTACTACAACATGTATCACATGGAGGCGACGAGATTCTTGGTCCATCCCCCAAACTCAACAGGGTTGAATCCTTTTCAAATTGAAATCTTGATGAAAATGTTTAAAGATGATAATAAAGATGTAGTAGGATGAGTAAAAAAAAAAAAAAAAAAACGAGAATCGGTAGGTGGAATCAGAGAAGCTACTTTTTTCAACTTCCAAAATTCTAATCCCAAACCGATTTTGGGAGTGGAATCCGGGAAGAGAAAGTGAAATTACCAAACACCATTTTCACTTATTTTGGAATCTTAGAAATGAAAGGCAACGAGAATCACTTCTCGGGAGAGTTACCAAACGCAGCCTTATTTGCTGGCCTTGAATTGGCTTTATTGTAGACTCAAACCATCATTCTGTTTTGCATATTGAGACCCACCCGAGAGTCCTACTGCTAAATATTGAGTGCCCCAAATTAACTACCAGGTCTGTCTTGAAATTGTCCTATTAGTTAGTGGCCATTCTTGCCTTATATAGCCTGTGTGAGCCCTACACTGGGATCACTGCCTACCTTAGGCACTCCCACATCACTTCCCCATCAAGTAATATTTCTTTCCACTGGATTGCTCAAATTCTAAGTAGAATTTCTTTCCGCTGGATTGCTCTCGGTCAATATTACCATGCTGTAAACCTTCAATCCTTTTTTATTTTTTAAAAGGGAATTCTTTATTTAACATATTAGATCTATTCAAATACATACTCCTCGTGAATTGTCGTTAACATAACAGAAACATTCAAAACCATAAATCAAGTAACATAATTCACGACACATTCTATCATAGATTTCTGTATTACAAATGTGGCATTCATGATTGATTTTTTAAAATGCCCAACAAAATATAAATAACAAGCAAAATCCTAGAAACAAAATAATCATTCAAAGCAAACGAGCCAAACAACTACTCTGGCTAATAGGGTTTAGGGTTTGATACGAATCAGATATAGGCATATCTGTATTTGTTTTTGTTTATTGAATCGAATATCGGATTGGATTCGAATATTTTACATATATTTACAAAAACAATAAGAACCTAGGAATTATAGAGAAAAAAAGATGATTGATAGATCAGCGAGAGAATGGAGAACTGTCTACTGGGAGCTTTTCTTCATTCAAATTGGGAATGGGAGATGAGAAATAGGTTAAAGTTAAGGTTATAGTATTCATATGTTGTATTCTACATATCATGTCCTACAATATTATATTAAAATATTAATTTCAACGGATATGGATATTTAGTCGAATAATCGAATAGTATATAAATGCATTCGAATCGAATATTAGCAGATTGAATACAAATAATAAACGGATAGTCGACAGTCTTACACTGTCAAACTGACAATGGTGACTTTTCAATTGTAAACATCACAAACAATGCTAACCAGCAAATTATCAAGGACTACAGATCTAACAATCATGCTTTTGGACCAAAGGCAATTCTTATTGATTGGCAATCGCTGGCTCTACTGTACTCTTAAAGTTAATGCAGCAGTGCAGAATAGAAATCATTCATACCCAAAATCCCCAACACTTTCATAAGAATGCAGCCACTTTAATGGTTAGACACACTCTCATCTAATTCAGAGAAATTCATAGTGCACCTGGTTTTTGCTATACCTGAGGTGAAAACCGAAGAAATTGAAATGATCCCATCTAGCAAATCAAAACTTTAATAATCATAAACAATTTAATTATATCTATGTAAAAAAGTACTTAAACTAACAATATTCTCCATTTATATACACTCCTAGCTACAGTATATAAAAAAATACAATTAGAATAACTATATACTGTAATTAAATTAAAATGAATTCAATTTATTACATTACTATTCCTTATATTTGTTTTAAAATTGTTACATTACTATTGTTTAATATGTCACCACCACATAATATGCATTTGAAAAAAAAATGCATATAGTTAAAAGTATGAAGCGAATGCAAAAAAAATAAAAAACCTATAAACCATTCCCTAACAAAATTAAGCCAAAATCTAAATAAACTTCACATCTCTTGAAACCCATCCAGACTGTAAAAGGGAAACCACTCTTCAAAGTTCAAACTATGCAAAATTGAATTGAATAGGATATGCAAAATTGAATTGAATAGGATAAAGCCATGTTTAAAAGCTTTTGAAACGCTGCTAAGTATCTTGAACTGAAGTCACACGAACAATGCTTAAAGAACTTGAATCCAAACAAAACTTCTGGAACTGAAGCAAAAAAAAATATTTGAATCAATTTCAAAAGTTCTCAAATGGGACAAAAATAAAATAACTGAAAGATGATTGACTCCAAAATAACCTAAACCCAGTAAATATAACCACCCTAAATTTGCTGAACTAGTCTATAATCATTACCACACCAGCCCTGGGGTGTCCAATTGGAGATTACAAACAATGCTCCGCGAGCGTCTGACTACCAGCTAGATCACAGAAAAATGAAGCCATGCTGCTTCATCCGACAGGGGACTGAGGTTTACACTTTACAGTATAAAGGAAACAGAAAGGGGAGTACCAATATTTTGCTTGTTTTTTCACCGAAACTGATTCACTTGGTTGTTTGCTCATTCTTTTGGCACAAAATGTTATTTGAAATTTCATTTTATTGAATATATCTTTGTGTTCTTACATCCACCATTTTATATAAAAATTATATAGAGAGAAAGGGATCATTGTGGACTACCATATACTTTTCTTACAAACTAACAAAACACAAAAAAAAGGCAACAGAGGGCTTCCCTACCTAGCTGCAACAGCTGCTCTGACCTCTTTAAAAGAATAAACCAGACGAAAACAGTCAAGAGAGATTGAAGAATAAGAAAATATTTTAAGGTCCGAACAACGAACAAAAAAAAAATATAATAATACATCAATTGCAATTCAACAAATTTCAAAACCACAAGCAAAACAACCCCTGGACAGTCACACAGAACCTAAACTGTTATTCCCAATCAATCTATTTCATCCATCCATTCATTCGCTCAGTTCACTATCAATAACAACAGAATCACCAATAATGAATATAGACAAATTGATTCTGAGAAATAACAATAATTTTTTAGAAACATATAAGAGAAATCAATATTATTAACCTCAATACTATATATATAAAGAGGGAAAACTTAGAGATTCCCACCAAGAGTTCCCAAATCTACCAACACAACAGATTTATATAAAAACATTATATCAATGACCACGTCCAAATTTTACCAAAACAAAAAAAAAAAACAGAGCACGTCCAAAGCTCACCTCCAAGCAATTCGACCCCAACACATTTGCCTCCTCCAGCGACTACTCCGACCGGTTGGCGTACCTCTCGACCTTCTCATCCTTAAGATTCAGTCCCACCATGGCCTCACCCAACCCGCAGCTCACATCAGCCAGAATATCCGGGTCACTGTAATGAGTCACAGCCTGAACAATAGCCCTAGCGCGGCGAGCAGGGTCTCCGCTCTTGAACACCCCGGAGCCAACGAACACGCCGTCGCAGCCCAATTGCATCATCAGAGCAGCATCCGCCGGGGTAGCCACCCCGCCGGCCGCAAAGTGAACGACGGGAAGCCTACCCAGTTGCTTAGTCTGCATCACCAAATCATACGGAGCAGAAATCTTCTTCGCGAAGGAGAAGACCTCGTCGTCATCCATGTTACGCAGAACCCTAATATCTCCCATCACCGATCGAACATGCCTCACGGCCTCAATAATGTTTCCGGTACCGGCCTCCCCTTTGGTCCGAATCATCGCCGCCCCCTCGCGAATCCGCCGGAGCGCCTCGCCGAGGTTGCGGCAACCGCAGACGAACGGAATCCGGAAGTTGTGCTTGTTGATGTGGTTTTCGTCGTCGGCGACGGTGAGGACCTCGCTCTCGTCGGCGTAGTCGATTCCAATCGCTTCGAGGATCTGGGCTTCGACGAAGTGACCGATGCGAGCCTTGGCCATGACAGGGATTGTGACGGCCTGCTTGATCTCCTTGATAAGGCCGGGGTCGCTCATACGGGCGACGCCGCCCTGGGCGCGGATGTCGGCGGGGACACGCTCGAGGGCCATGACAGCGCAGGCGCCGGCCTCTTCGGCAATCCGGGCTTGCTCGGCGTTGACGACGTCCATGATGACGCCGCCGCGGAGCATCTGGGCAAGGCCGACCTTGACGGAGAAGGGGGAGGTCTTGGCCTCGGTGATGGCTCCGTTGCCGTAGACTGCAACAACACCGCTTCCGGCCATAGCGAAGAGGGAAGAAGAAGAAGAAGAAGACAAATGGAGGAATTAAAGGAAAAGAAGGTGAGGAGGATAAAGTTGCAGAAGGAGGGGAGGTAGTAAGGAGTGAGAGAAGGAAAGGAAATGGGAGAGCGGTTGAGAGACAAAGATGAAGGAAAATAGGGGATAAAGAGCGAAGGTATTGAACGGTTCCCTTGTAAGAAAAGCTTTGCTTTTTATAGCCGGGAAAGGATTTGGTTTGTTTATCCCCCCGTTTCCCCAAACCACAGTTTGACACGTGATGGTTTTTGAATTTGGTCCCTCTTTTGTATTTGTATTTGTATTTGTATTTGTATTTGTATTTGTAAATGGATCCCTCTTTTAATTCGTTTACTTAATCAAATATTGGATACCAATTCAAATATACGTGGATTTTTAAAAATAGGATATATATTTATATTTATTTATTTAAATGAATATCAGGTACGAATCCACACATCCGATTTCACATTCTATGAAGAAAAAAAAAAAAAAAGAACAAGGTTTTGAGTAGTGACACGTATTTTAAGGGTGAAAACATGAGGTGAGGGAGAAAGACTATACCAACGTTGTGAAAGGAAGATATTAAAGATTTTTGTATTGCTAATTTATGAATCAAGATGAAAATGATGACAATTATAATGAAGATTACAAAGATAATGAAGATTTATGTTCCATTTATTATCCATATTTGAGTGGATTAGAACTTTGAGAAATTAAAAAGTATAGATGAATAGAAAGAATTAGAAAAGGAATTGAAAACAATATAATAATTCCATTTGCTATTTAATTGTCAAGAAATAAAGAAAAAACTTTTTTTTTTTTAAATCCATAAAAGATTACGATTAATACAACAAAGAGGAATTTTCATCATATTTGGTCACAAATCTAATATTCTGAGATAGAAAAGGAAAACTAAACAAATACAAAGAAATGGATTTCATTGGATTTGCATAGAAATCGATAGGTGTTTAATCCAGCAAATCAGATGTAAGGAATTTGCCAAATCAGAATAGGATTCCATCAAATTTGGCCCAAATCCAATCTACCATATGCAGCCTTAGAGAAGGGAATTAGCTACTAGGTTTGGTATCCACTAAGGATTTCGTATTAGTATATGAATATATTATTATATGTTCTAGTTCTATTCTATAAATGTTTATCATCTTTTATATAACATTAATATAGAATAATAATGTTACACACACACACACACACGATTCCATGTTATTTATAAACGAATATTTAAAACATGTCAAATATAATTGCATCTTAAACAGATTGCATACAAACCATATATAATTGACAACCTTATAAAAAATGTTCATTTGAACACCTTTTTTATGGTTTTAACTCCATTTTTATAGGTACCTATCTTTTTGTTTGAAAACTATTTTTATAGTTGTAACCTTATACATCTTACCTTTTGTGTGTGAGAACAGACAAAATAGGAATAGCATATCCTTTCCTTGTATAGCTGAACTCCCCGGCTGTTCCTTAACTTTGTTTTATATAGAAATAAACAAATAAATCAATTTCTTGAATTTTTATATTGTGTGGATAGCTTATAGGAACTGGTGGGACTTCTCTATATTTCATTGATTGGAACTTTGAGATACACGTAATAGGCATGCAACAACACCACTTTTTGAGGCCATATAAAAATATCAATATATCCTTTATTTATTATTTGAAAAATATATCATTATATCATAATTGATTCTTAAGATATGCATTCTAAGAGTAAATTAAAAAGAATGTGTGGAATCAAATTGACATCAGTAACCATGTGTATTTGGAAATAAAAAAATTTTGATTCTTTACAGTTTAATTGCACCCACACTAATATATTTATAAATCAATTTCATGAATTTTGGAAGTATGCCCAACTTTTCATTTTAAACAACTGCACTCATAACAAAGGAAGATCACGTCTGTTTTTTATTCTCCTCAGAGAATCTTTGACCTTCACTCGTCTACTGGCTTGAGGATTAAAGTCCAAATCCAAATCCGATTTGAGTATAAAAC
>JAOXJP010000003.1:4512135-4523122 GCA_025762735.1 Platanus orientalis
CATGTATATCCATATTTGCTTTAAACAAATATGAATCGGATTCAAGTAATAATCGGATACTTGCATCCCTACATCTCAGCTTAGAAGATAAACCGGGTAGATTATATCCGCTCCTCTTAACTAACGCTTAACACCCAACTTATCAAAGGGAGTGTTTTAGGTTTGGGGCAACAGAAACCCCACAGATGGTTTGGAGCCTATAACTTGCCGTGGTTATCTTGTTCAGAAGATCCAATTCTATATGATCATATGATGTTTACCATATGAAACCAGAATGTTTACAACATATATAAGGCTCAAGGCTCTCATAAGTTGATATGCTAAAAATCTGCATGATTTGATTTCCTTCTAAATGAAACCAAAATTTAGTGGAATTTAAAGCTATGGTATTGTAATCAGTCACTTGATGATTCACATAAAAATTCAATTCCCACGTGGCTAAAATTTTATCCACTTACAAACATGTGATTACTAAAATGCTTTGAATAATGAAGTAACTCATGTTCTAGCTCTTACTACAATTTACAGGTATTCTATAATGTTTCATACTGCCTAATTCACTTTGACCAACCAAAATATCAAAAGCAACATCAATAACTTGGAATCAAATCGGGGAGAAAAAAAAGAAGCAAAATAACTAAATAAAAGAACAAAAGAACAGAATGAAATTATGGTTTTTATTTGAGGAATTACACAAATTCTCACAAATGCATACCAAAAAGATTTCATAAATTTATCTCATACACCAAAGATCACAACTGGAAGAACTGTTTGGTCGTGATTTGTGATAGCCAAGGTATTGAGACAGATCACAGAGTTTGCACCTAATCAGCAGGTTTCCTCTTCCTCCCGAGAATGGATGCCCTTTCAAATCTGGGCCCACCCACCCGCCACTTCTTAAATGCTGCCATTGAAGATTGAGCTGCTTTGTACACTTCAAAAAGAAAAACGATTATTGTCATTGTTCGCATGTCATTGAATATGCAAAAAAAAAAAGGAAAAAAAAAAATACTTAAAACATGATGAAATCTCACAATCAGTTTCTTCCTTTGTAAGAAGTGTCAAGAACTTGGGAGCCACCGCAAATGCTGCACTATGTGCCTTGCTCAGGACTTCCTTGTACCTACCTGTAAATGAATACAGGAGGAAGGACCCAATAGTTCGATCACCAACCCTAACCATCACCAACACAAACTCAGTGAGAGCCAGTCCTCCATTGGCCACATAAATAATACCAAGCATAGATGCTATAAGAGAACCTTGTTGGTGGTGACATCTGACCACCAAAAGATACCAAAGCAAAAATCCAATATTATTGCTTTATATCATGACACCAGTTTCGCATTTAATCTCCACACCCACCACCAAAAAATTGTGATTAACGTCTATGCAATTTAGACCGTATTTATGAGCATTGTCAGACATGGTGACCATGGATACTCCACTCAAACTTGACTGTAAAGTTGTATGACAATATTGGAAGGTAAACATTATCACATTTAATGAGCAATCTAAATCTATCCTAGTCTACCTGTGTAACACTGCATAGTGCAATGCTGATGGTCCATGATCACCATTTCTCAGGTCCTATACTTGTAGGCCAAAACAACCTAATTAAACGATCCTAACCATATTATGAACTTGTGGACTGTTTACCATATTCTTGGATTTCAAAATTTCCATTGATGGATGGTTTGGAACATACAAGCAGTATAAACCCTTTTGTTTGGGTAATCAGCTAAAACTTAGGTCCAAGAAGATAAGGAGATATCTAAAGTGAGAACCATTGAATGGTTTAGAGTGGTGTGGAACCCTTGGCAATTATGTCATGTTTACGCAGAGGTAATTTGGACAGGGGAGTCTACATCCTGACTTAAATATTTTATGAGTAAATAAGGTTGGCAAAGCGCAAATACAAACAATAACCTAGATAAAAAGAAACATGTTATAAGTATAGCAACAAGATAAAATTATTTGAAGTTAAATACCAATGTGGGGTCTCCTTGTTAGGAAGGTTAAGATATGACATGAAAAAAAAGGACAGGTAAAAAAAGAGACTTACAGGGGTGCAATCTTGCATCCTAATTCATAGAAGTAATGGCATCGATTCCTTAGATCCACACATGCAGCATCGGCCTGGATTTCCTTCCTTGTTCTAGCAGTGATAAAAACCAACATGAAGTCAAACACAACAGAGATAAATAATAGATATCCAATCTCTCAACTGTCATTATCTTTTTTGGTAATAATTGCATCAACACTGAAACCTATTCTGCTATCTATACCATACATGTTACACAGGGTGCGGAAACCCAACAATTTTATAGGTCCCACCTATGAGATCTTGATCACTTCCAATATATGCTGCATTCCTTTGAATGTCAGAAAAAAATATGGTTAACAGCCAAGAAAAAAATTAAAAACTGGATTGTAAAGTGCACCCATTCACATTGGGTTTCAGCCAAAGGTTCCTAGGTTGGACCCATCAACCCATAGTTACCAGGAAACCAGTTTCTTGCATGCATGTACTTCTCAATTCTCATGAAACCCACTTTATTTCTGCTCTTTTTAAGCGAAGTTTCCCCCAGAACAAGCTAAACCATCCAATTTAGGGATGTTTCTTGTTTGGTTTCTCATATCATTTCCCATGCTTGTTTCCCATTCTGGTAACTATGCATCAAACAGTAGGTCCAACAAGATTGGAGGCAAGGTAGAAGATTCAGTTCTTATGCAAATAATATCTACTTTGTTTTACAAAGCCAATCAGAGGTGCCACAAGCCATACTTTTGATTGAAACAGGCAGGCAAATTAACTGCAACCGCTTGTCTAAGATGTAACTCATGGGCTAGCCAGAAAGGCAGTTCTACCTTTGAGCCTTGTTCAACCTGTGCAATATAAGCAAACAAAAAAAAACTTTAGAACGCAATCAGGAGCCTTTCCCACAAGTTCATACTTTCCTAAGACTTACACTGTTGGTTTCTGCACTGGGATCAAGTAGTCCAACTCCATTTGCAGCCACTTGGACAACAACTGAGATGAGCTGCTATCAAGTGTAAAATACAATAGGACATTAGAAGTGGGAGTTTCGGATGATTTGGAATAACACCATCAGAATGAGAAGACATAAGTTATAACCTCCTCCTCCATAATAATGTCGTCAATGTCATAATAACTTGCCATCATCACACTAACCCAGCAGGTCACTCGTGCTTGTTCTTTTGGTTTCACTAATAAAACCTATTGAAGCAACTGCGACACTTGTCTTATTCAAAATGCCATGCTTGTATTAACAGGAATTACTTCTTATCTCCTTCTAGCACACTCACACCTGCAAAGTCAAGGTTCATATTAGAACTTGTCAGCTAATGGAGTAAATCTGTAGAAACTATAAACAAATTTTGAATCATTCAATTAATTCTTATCACATAAGAAATTAAATTGAGTGGTTCCAATAACAATTCTCCAAACTTTGAATAAGCTATTGAATAAGTGTGATTTTTTCAACAAAAAATCAAATTCAAGTGGATTGTATATTCATTGTGTAGCATGAGAAAAAAATTTAACACTCCAAATTTGTAAGACTTCAAAGTTTCAACCAAGTTGTCCCAAAGAAGTTTGCAAGCATGATAAGGTCAAGAAGAAGTGTGACAAACCTCCATACAAGATTATCAAAGTAAAAAATGGAAAAAAAGAAAAAGAAAAAGAAAAAGGAAAGGAAGGGAGGGAAAGCAGAGTATAACCTATTAATACACTGATTAAGAAATCAACCTTCCCTTCCTAAAACCATCTTCTCAAACATCAACAACAAGAATTTTGTAGTAGGAACTAATGTTCTCTTCTTGTTATTGCCTTATAAAAATCTGTATTTTGCTGAAACTAAGACTATACTGCTTACATTATTGTTTTGGTATGTGCCACCATACAATATATTGATTGTGTGAGGACATGACTAACCATTATAATTTCTCAAAGGGCATAATCGTCTAAGTAACTAGTGTGGACCTCGATTTTCGTATGGTGGAAAATCCCTTTAGAAAGAAACTCATCCATCAAGAGAAACATCTCATGATGACTGGAAAGTGTCATCAATCTTTTTAATGGCATAACCGGACATCAGTTTGAGAGGCAAAAGGTTTTCAGGTTTCAATAAATATTTTGATAAAGTCTAACTCCATTGGATAATGGTCAACTCAGAAAATTCTTGGGTACATGATTTGTAATGACCTGGGAAAGGTGTTGAGCAATATTCGCTTTTGCAGTACCTACTTTTAACCCATTATAGCCTTATGGCTACTACATTTGTTATTATCTATTAAATTAAATTTAAGTGTGTGCATAGGTGTGTTGTATTTGACCTACTAAGTGAAGTGTAGACATATGTGTAGGAGGGTACAATTGTAAGAGAATACATACACATATTATATACAGTACATCATCATAATATATATAAATAACATTGGGAGTGTGTATGAGATGCACACGATTTGTCCTAACCTCATTCTCTCTCATCTTTATTCTCTTTTCTTCTTCTTTCTCTTCTTCTATCCTTGGTTTCTTGCAGATATTTCATCCAACTTGGTATCAGAGCACCAGAACATCGATCCACATTGAAGGAAGTCGAAGAGGGCTCGAAAACCAAAGCTTACACCAGTGTCCATACTGGTGACATCAGCAGTCCGTACAACTGTCAAAAATCATGAACCCTAAGGTTCGGATCGTGATGATGTTCTAATAATTATCATATTTTTTTCAGGATTTTGTGAACACAGGAGATGTGATTTTTTAGCAACTTTTCGAGAAAAAAACTCAAATCTTATTGATCTGGCTGCATAGGAGGTTTTTTGGTTGGATTTTCACCAATGGATGAGTTGTATTGGGGGATTGATCCTGTAGGAAGTGACCAATCTCACTTCCGTTAAGATTTGAAACCGTGGTGTGAGTTTTCTACATCCATGTTGCCGTCGGTGTGTTTTTTTCTAAGTACAGGTTTATTTAAACAAAAAAAAAAAAGATTTCAAGTAGGTGTTGAAAACTTTTATGGCTCTGATTGAGGTGTGGTGCTTGTGATTGAGGTTTATGGCAGTAGTGAGGTTTGTGCAGGCTTACGGGTGTTAGTGGTGTTGGTCCAGTGGCTATGAAGCCATGTGTAATACTGGTTTAACTTCCCTGTTAGAGTAAGTAATGTTGAGCTTGTGGTTGAAAGTGTTGTGATATCCTCTAAGTGATACTTCATCACTATGTCTAAAGTTACTGAAACCTCAAACCCCTCAGGGAGTGCTGATGTAAGCGTGAATGGAAATCCTCTAGATGTTTTGAATACTATGATTACCACGTTCAAGTTTGACGATACAAACTATCTTGTGTGGTCTCAGTTTGCTCGTCTCTATATTAATGGCAAGGACAAGGAAGAATATATCCTACAAAATATGGACATTCCAAGTGTGACTGACCCAAAATATCGTAAGTGGAAGACCAACAATGCTACCGTCATGTCCTAGCTTCTATATTCTATGAAGCCAAAGTTTAACCGTCACTATCTCTTCCTTAAAACTGTTAAACAGATATGGGACTTTATGACCCAAGTGTATTCCGAAACTGGGAAAACCGCAAAGGTATATGAATTAAAGCAAAGTATCTATCAGTTGAAGTAAGGAGACCTCCCACTAGCAATCTATTATTCATCACTAAAATAGTTGTGGGAACAGATGGATCACTTTCTGACATTTAGGCCAAAGTGCAAAGAAGATATTGTAACTTATGCAAAGCATGTCGAAGAATTTCGTATTTATGAATTGTTAGTTGGCCTAAATCCCGAGTATGAACAACTACAAGTTCAAATTCTTGGTAAGGATCCTCTCCCATATCTGAATGAAGTATATGCATATCTACACTGAGAAGAGAAAGGTTGTAGCACTATGGTTCAACCAACTCAAGTAGAGCGTTCAACCTTGAGCTCCTCCTCTTAGAGAGGTAGAAGAGGAAGTGGTATTCGTGGGTGTGGTGGTCGATTTGGTAACAGCTCTGATGATTGTGATAAGTTGAAATGTGAACACTGTGGACTTTGCAATCCTACCAAAGACACTTGTTGGAATCTTTATGGCCACCCTCCTGATTCCCAAACTCGCATATTTCCCAGAGGTCATGGGAGAGGCCGCTTTGGGTATAATCGGTCTAATGCACACACTGTCACTATTGCACCATCTCCTGAGCCTTCGGCTCCTAGTTCTGCTAAGCCCCCAGCATTTGATGGGATCTTATCTTGTGAGGAGGTTGAGGCCTTTCGATGTGTTGTGTCCCAGCTAGATCACCCTCATGTAACTTCCACCTCTTTATTTACACATTCAAGTATTTTTGTTAGTGCTCTTAATGCATCTCTCAATACTTCACCCAACTTCTGGGTTATTGATTTCAGGGTCTCCCATCATATGACTGGTATGTCATCCATGTTTTCATCTTATCACGTGTATTCAAGAAGGGATAAGGTCCGTATTGCAAACGGCTCTTATTCCTCTATTGCTAATAAAGGTAATACCATTGCTAGTCCTTCATTGCATTTATCTTCAGTCTTTCATGTTTCTAATTTTTCAATTAATCCTTTAACCATCAGTCATATATTATCAAGTCTCTTAATTGTAATTTCACTTTTCTTTCATCTTATTGTGCGTCTCAAGATTTGGAAACAAAGAGGATGATTGACCAGGGTTTGAAAAGGACGGATTATACGTGTTGGATACATCGTCAGCCATTGCATCACCAATCCAACAAGTTACTATGGCACCAAAGAGTTTGAATAAGGGCGAAGATTTATTATAGTGACAAAATAGATTAGGACACATGTATTTTCCTTTACTTAAAAATTTGTTTTCTCAGTCTTTTTCTTCTTGTTCTAAGTTGCATTATGAACTGGTAAACATTGTCATGTTGTTTACCCTATTAGCAATAAAAGAAGTTTGTTTCCTTTTGATATTGTGCATTCAGATGTGTGGAGACATTCCTTATCATTATTTGGTTTTCGTTACTTTGTGACATTTGTTGATGATTACAATAGGACTACATGGATGTATTGATTGAAAGCTAATAGTGATGTTTTTGTAGCTGTGAAATCTTTTCTTCAGTTAATTCATACTCAGTTTGATGCTAAAGTTCAATTTTTTTTGTCAAATAATGGCAAAGAGTACTTGTCTAGGGGACTTGCTACATTTTTCACTGAGTTTGGTATCATTCATCAAACTACGTGTTCTGATGCTCTTGAAAAGAATGGAGTTACCGAAAGAAAAAATCGGCTTCAATTAGTTCATACTCAGTTTGATGCTAAAGTTCAAGTTTTTTTATCAAATAATGGTAGAGAGTACTTATCTAAGGGACTTGCTTTATTCTTCACTGAGTCTGGTATCATTCATCAAACTACGTATCCTAGCACTCTTGAGAAGAATGGAGTTACGAAAAAAAAAAACCTTCATCTACTTGAAATCACTCGTGCACTTTTATTCACAATGCATGTTCCAAAAATTTTCTGATCTAAGCTATTGCAAACTACTATTTTTCTTATGAACCGTGTGCCTTCTTAGGTACTTCAATTTAAGACTCCTCTTGAGCTTCTTTCTCCATCCACTCATTTGTTTCCTCTCACACCTAAAACATTTAAGTGTATTTGATTTGTTCATATATCCAAATCTGAAAGCTAGATCCCAAAGCTCTCAAATATATCTTTCTTAGGTATGCTGCAAATCAAAAAGGGTATAAATGTTATCCGAGTACCTGACGGCACATGGTTTCCCAGGATGTCACATTTTTTTAGGGGATTCCCTTCTTTTCTCCACCGAAGGCCTTTCTTCAAGGGGAGAGTGTTGGTACTCATGAAGAGATGTCTTCGGTTTCCTCTCTACCTATCCCACCTTATTTCTTTGATGACCACGGTAGTCCTAAGGATGTTTGTGTTTAAAGAGAGAGAAGAAGTTACAAGTGTATTCAAGGAAAGGAAAAGAAAAGGTGCAAGAGCAAGATTGGCATCAAGATGAAGTTCCATCTTAAACTCCAAATCAACAAATCTTTGCGGACCTCATTCTTGAAGCAGGTATTGTTCCCTCCTCAAATGTCACTCCACCTAATGATATAGATGTTCCTATCGCTATACGTAAGGGTGTTAGGGCTTGTACCTAGTATCCTTTGTCTAATTTTATATCATTTAACCACTTGTCTCCATCATTTCATAGTTTTTCTTCTATTTCCGTACCTCAGAATGTATTGGAAGCACTATCACAACCCCAGTGGAAAGCTGCAATGGAGGAAGAGATGAGAGCATTGAAAAAGAATCACACATGAGAAATAGTCAACCTTCCTTGGTAAAGAACTTGTTGGGTGTAAGTGGATGTTCACCATGAAGTATAAAGTAGATGGCACAGTAGAGAGGTATAAGGCCTGACTTATTGCAAAAGGATATACTCAGTTATATGGTATTGATTATCAAGAGACATTTGCACCAGTGGCAAAGATGAATTCAGTTAGAGTTCTCATCTCACTTGCTACCACACAATAATGGCATGCATATCAATTCGATGTAAAGAATGCATTTTTAAATGGGAACCTTAAAGAAGTTTATATGCAAGTTGAAGGCCTTGATAGTCTAAAGTAGTCTCTCCGGGCTTGGTTTAAACGATTCAAACTAGTTATGTTGAACAATGGATACAGTCAACGTTAGAGTGACCACATGTTGTTTGTGAAGCAAAGGCAAAGAACACTTATGGCCTTGATTGTTTATGTTGATGATATAGTGGTTACTGGCAATGATGACTATAAGGTGCAACAGTTGAAACCACACTTAACCAAAGAAAATTAAAGATTTAGGATAACCCCGATACTTCCTGGGTATAGAAGTTACAAGGTCAAAAGTGGCATTTCCTTATCCCAATGGAAGTATGTCATCGATCTCTTAAAGGAGACAGGGGTGCTTAGATGTAAGCCAGCTATGATTCCCATTGATCCGAATCACAAACTTAAAGAAGATCCAAAGGATCGGTTGATTGATACAGAGAGATATCGATTGGTGGAACGTCTTATTTATTTGTCGTTGACCAAACCTAACATTACTTATGTTGTAAGTATTGTTAGCCAATTTATACATGCCCCCACGCTGGCTCATATCGATGCCACTTACCAAATTATCAGATATCTTAGAGGTTTCCCAAGAAAAGGAGTGTTTTATTCTCCCCATGAACATAATAGAGTTGAAGATATGTTGATGCAGATTGGGTAAGATCTATTACAGATAAATGATCTACTTCTGGCTATTGCACGTTTGTAGGAAGGAATTTGGTTACTTGGAGAAATAAACAATTGTTGTTAGATCTAGTGCCAAGGTTGAATTCCAATCTATGGCTCATGTGTGTGTGAACTTTCGTGGCTTAAGAGATTGCTTACTGAATTGGGAGTGGTAGTTCCTCATCCTATGGCCTTATATTGTGATAATAAAGCAGCTATAAGCTTTGCACATAACCCAATGCAGCATGACAGGACGAAGCACATTGAAGTCGATCGTCATTTTATCAAGGAGAAACTAAAGTGGGGATGGATTTATACTCCTTTCATGAAGACTGGAGACCAGCTAGCTGATGTTCTTACCAAGGGGTTATGTGGAGCTAAAGTTTATTAAGTTATAAGCAAGCTAGGAATGAGAGATATCTATTCTCCAGCTTAAAGGGGAGTGTAAACATATGTGTAGGAGGGTATAATTGTCAGAATATACATATACATATTGTCCACATACCGTATACATATTATATATAGTACATCATCATAATATATATAAATAACATTGGGAGTGTGTATGAGATACACATAATTTCACCTAACCTTTTTCTCTCTCATCTTTATTCTCTTTTCTACTTCTTTCTCTTCTTCTATCCTTGCTTCTTGCAGGTATTTCATCCAACTCATGCTTGTGCTTTTATGTCTTGCCCTACTAACTAATAGGTGTGTGGACATGCTTGTGAGCATTCACAAAAGTTATCTAGTAAGCATCACAAAGGTCCAATCATCTGCTTAGCATGTTATCTAATACAATTGAAAGGAATTTAAAAAAGGGAAGGTTAGAGACAAACTTCAAATCGCTATCCCACATAACCAAGTAAACAGGAAGAGGTTAAAAAAAATCATACAGCACTAAACAAGCATCTCAATTAGTAGAAAAATATATATATATATATATATATATATATAATCTAGGAAGATAAATTAGAAATCCATTTGAATCCTACACCCATTTGTTGTTCTCCCTTCAAACTAGGGCTTGACAGTCATCAACAGGTTTTTGTATTTTTCGGGGCTCTTCCTTGCTGTCTTGGAAGTCCAAGAAACAAACTGCAGTTTCAAAATCTCCCACTAAGGCAGAGTATCAGGCCATGCCACCAGCATGTGCATAGCTTGATTTGTTACGCCGTCTTCTTGCTAATTTTGATGTACAGCTTGAATAACCGACTCCTTTAAATGCCAATAATATCAGTACTATCAAGATTACAGAGAATCTAGCTTTCATGAGCTAGTTGTTTTCTTCACCAAGGTTGTGAGCCGTGCTCAACATGCCTACTTTGTATCCAAACTCATGCTATTTGATCCACCGCATGAGTTTGAGAAGTGTGAGAGAACACTAAACCAGATGACTATTGGGGTGTAACTTTTTCCTTTCTTTCATTCTTCCTTCTTCTACTACTTTTTTTTTGGGTACATACACAGCAAGTGTACCACAATGGTACTGTAAATATGTACTGCAAGTGTACTTTGTACATTACTGTACTGTATGTACTACAAGTTTACTTTTGTACTTTGTTCCTTTTCAGATAAGTACTAAAGCACAAAGGAGAGGTTAAGTAGCACTTGGAGGGCACCCTCTCATTATTTTTGAGTTTTGTCTCTCTTTAGGCACTCTTCAATGTGAAGGTTTCTCTTTCACCTTAAAGTTTTCTATTAAAACCCTAGAAAGGGATCTTGGTT
>JAOXJP010000003.1:4523222-4543879 GCA_025762735.1 Platanus orientalis
ACACACATATATATATATATATATATATATATATATATATATATATATATATATATATATATATATATATATATATTTCATTCATCTACGAGTTTCCAAATCAGTGCATTTTGCTATACATGTCTCATGTGACAATTGTACAAGAAGCTCTTTTTTTTTTAATAATTTTATTCTAGGCAACAAGTTAAAGATGTTGGTTGAGCCGATCTCTCCATTAAGACATCATACAATGTTTTTTTTTTCGTTTTGCTACACGATGACTCGATGACATGAAATTACTATAATGTGCTTGAATATTTTTTTCATTTCGCTTCCATTATAAATACACAAAAAGGATAATTGTTTATCATCACATGAGCATTCTTTTTAGTTGATGATTTTTACCTCACAACACCGTGTGTCAACTTATAGTTGCTCGCAGACACAATTTTATTACAGAACATTTGTTTCCATTCTTCAAACATGTATAGCATTGTAGACACACAGCTTGTTACAATAGTTTAACAGCCGTAGAGGTTTTTTTTTGCTTGCAAACCGGCCGTAGAGGATTTGAGTGATATAATAACACAACAATCAAACTTTTAGTAGTAAGTGGCTTGGGTTCAAGACTTGATAACAGCATTCCACATGTGGACCTCCTACAAAGTTTAAAAAAAAACCAAAAAAACAAAACAAACACCTCATAAGAAACAAGTTCCTCCAACGAGAGCAATGCACAGAAGAGAATTGCCTCGATTTGACAGGTTGTCCAAATGATAAATAACGCGGGGAAAACGAAATTACGGAAAACACCTAAACCAAAGCTCAGGCGCCCAAGATTAGAGGGTATCATAGCCATTTACTAGCATTTCGAGGAGAATTCAGTAATTTAAATCCTCACACGCCAAAAGCCCAAGGTTTCATCCAAGAAAGCTCTCTTTCACCCTCCTCTGTGTCCCCCCTTTTCTGGTTTTCAAAATCCTCAAGAAGATGAAGAATACAGATCAGACGATGCGTCTCATTCGGTTTCTCCTCAATTGAACAACAACAAGAACAATAAATCGATCGTTTCTCGATCTATCGATCAGCCAATTGGAATCCATTGAAAAGCTCCAAGGATGGGAGATTTCAATCTGGCACTGGTTATCGTCGCGATTGTGGTATGTGTTCTGGTTTTCATCTTCAACATCTACCTTCTCGTCAACTACCAGCATCCAGACGATGCGAACCAGGCCTATTTCCCCAAGTTCGTAGTTGTTCTTGGCCTCTCCGTTGCCGCCATCTCCATCTTGATGCTTCCAGCCGATGTCGCTAACCGTCAGGCCTGTCAAAACGCGATCTACAATGGCGCTTGTAATCTCACCTTGCCGATGAAGGATCTCTGGCTTGTTATCTACATCGTTGATGCTGTTCTCGTCTTCTTCGTTATTCCCTTCGCGATGTTCTACTACGAAGGCGATCAGGACAAGTCGGTATTTCTAGGGCTTTTAGGTTTATTGACATAGACTAAGTTTTTTCATTGTTCTTCTTCAGTGATGGAAACCTAAGTGATTATGGATTTTTTTTGTTGTTGTTGGTGGTGGTTTGGGTGCAACTGTGCAGGAGTATAGGAAAACGGATAAAGAGTGCGTTATTGTGGGTGGTGATGACGGCTATTGTTTGCGGTCTGGTGCTTGGTATTTTATACGGTTAGTTTGACGCCCATTTCCTATAAAAAGTTCTCATTATGATTGGACACTTCATTCACATTATGGGCTTTGATGATCAAACAAAACCAATCTAATGTTCAATTTTGGGAACAGCTTAATTAAGACTGGGTCAGTGAATTGATAATTCTCATATTTTTGTTTAGTATAGTGCAAACTAATTTCACGAAAAAGCCATGCCAAGCATGCTTTTATACTGTTCTATTGAACTCCCTAGCCATTTTAATAGTCAAGTGAAAAGGTGCAAACAACCTACTATGTAGATTGTTGTCATTAAGGCTGTAGACATCACGGACAGAGATAACATGGTGGAATACTGTTATGAAATTAGAGGAGGTCAAGTTTATTATACGTTTTTTAACCAAAGACAGAAAACATAACCCTTGTTATCATTTTATTTTCTTTGTTCATTCCCCATGGGATTATGATGCTATTTTTTTAGGTGGCCACGGACTGAATGGAATTAGTTGATGGATTAGGAGTTTGGCGTTGGGAACTGGTCAGAAGATGTGGATTTTCTTGAATGCTGTTGCTTTATATCAAGGATCACCATATTTTTTTTCCATCTTTTTGGTATAAGTATGGACAAAACTGTCACCATGTACAATACAGAGCTATACAACAGGGAGTTCTGAAGCCCAATCCCTGTCCTTTTTATTTTTTATTTTTAACTAACTAGTTGTTTCTGTGAACTATGGCATCGTGACTGGAAAAAAATATAACTGGCTTTGAATTCTCTAAGAATCAACATCATTTTCATTATCAGAGCCTGATAACAATTATCTGGGGTTGATTAGACAGGATTCATGTTCCATCATTATGCTTTATCTAGGCATTATATTCTGTTGATGCGTGTTTTTTCAAAGTCTGTCTCATTACCTCAATCCATTTACTTCTTGAATCTTTATCGTCCCGTCCTTTTTTTTTTTTTGGATTTAATGTGCAGTCTGCTTTAGACTGTTGCTCATTTTTGCCTTCACTAGTCCTTTTTGCTCATGAACACACCATCTTGACTGGCGTCACCAATTGGTGATACCCTTAGGCTCATTCTGATGTGCTCACTTCATATTTTGTATTCCGTAGTTTTCTTAACTATTATTAAAATTGACTTGAAGGATGAATCGAAAATGGGATGGTATGGTTGAAATTGGTCAGTTTGTTTAGCTCTATCTCCCAAACCCTCTCTATCTCTCATCACACTGAATGAATTATACACCTTAGAACTTTAAGTAATTGTCACTTTTTTATAAATCTGGTTGAATCTCATTGATGAACAGTCTTTCAAAAACCACTTTGTTGACTGTATAGAGGTTAATTGTAAGGATTCTGGTGTTTCATATATATGGCATGTGTGCAAATATGTGTTTGCTGGAGTGAGTTTGGGGGGGGGGTCTGTGTTTTATTCTGATTGGGATGCTATGAAAAGCATTGAAATCGGTGACCAGAGATGTTGGAATTCGATGGATTAGGAAAAGCTTGTTCTCTGCTAAACACTTCTCATTTTGAGGCTGTTTTGTATGGAACAGGGAGTTGAATAGGGCAAAGGCCTCCTGAACAACCCCTTCAATATAACTAACGATCTGTTCAAGCAAGAGAGCATGCATGGTGGGGCAATGGTGATAAGGACAATGACCATGTGTTGGTTCTGAACTATATCCTCTCTCCTTTTTCTTTCATGCCCTCTCTTATCTCATCTCTCTTCTCCAATCTCTTCGCCGATCCTCCCTTCCCTCTTTCTCTTGATAAGTCCCAAAGAATTTGTTAAGAAAAGAGAGGGGTGGGAGATCCCCAATATATACAGTCTAAAGAGCATCCACAAGGGTTGACACTATTAAAGGTTGAAGGCCCAAAAAATGACTATCAAAGAATGTACGAAGATGGAGCTACTTGAGGGATTGCATATGCTTAAAGAGTTGGGCATCCAAGGCGGTTATGTGGCAGGTGATTCAAAGGTTGTTGTTTTTTGAAAGATAATTTCATTAGGAAATGAAAGAAAAGCAACAAAGAGCACACCTACAGGAGCACCGAGAAGGTGCAAACAAGAACACATACACCAAAGAAAAGAAAAAAACAATAGAAAGCGAAACAAAAAAGGCCTAAAAAACAACGGCCAAAAGACAACCAAAACCCCACAAGGGAAACCCACTAACTTGAGCACCTCCAAAGCAAGTCCCAACCCTCAATCTCGAAGTCCCTAGAAGAAGAACACCAATCTAAAAGAGTTCTAACCATAGAGATAACCAGCTTATCAGGAGAGACAATAAAAACCTCAAAGATTCTTCTGTTCCTTCCAGATACCCCAACAAATGACCTTAGGGCAGAGAAGCCAAATGGAACTAGGGGTCTCCTCAAGATCTCTAAACCACCACCCAAAGACGAGACTCTTGAAGGAGGAAGGAAACACCCAAGAGATGTGCACGAAGTTAGGGCCCTAGGGAGCTTAACATTTCACTGATGCATATTCCTTGAACTAAAAATGAAGTGGCTGATGAAAGCAGAGAAGTGAATGTCTCATAACCTTGGTGAGAAGCCTTGGGTTTATGATTCTACATTGGTGAGTAGCCAAGATCTGGTGATTTCTTTGGTGAGAAGCCTTGGAAACCAGGAGAGTATCACGTGTTCTCTTGATTGTTGGGAAGTCCATGATATCATCTACACATGACCCTTTTCTGTTCGTGGGTCTGTTATTAGAGCGGAAAATTTCTAATATTAGGAACATCGAAACCCCTAAATTTTATAGATTTTTGGGGATTTCGAGAGCCCCAAACCAGAACCCAGTTTGATGCAGTCTTCTCCTTGATGATCTAACCCTGCATGTCGTATAGTATTCTTCAGATTTTTTATTTATTAATAAACCCTTCTGCTAGAGCTTCATAATCTGATATTTCTTTCAATTTTAAGCCATCGGATTGACTTGGTTTGATGTCTTAGGAGCTGCTGATTGTTATTCTTGAAGCCTATCTATTATCTTTTGTCCTTGTATTGATTGCTGGATGGGTTAGACCATCCCTTTGATTTCTGCTATATTAGTAGTTACTGGATTTTTCAGAACAGACCTGGTTTTCTTATTACTTTATATACCTTCTCTATTCTGTTTGTTTCAAAACTTAAGAGGATTATTCTTGGACTAGTTAACTTTACTCTTGCAAATTTCCAGCCCCTTCTTGGACGTTACTGTATTCTGTTATTGGCTGCGTAGAATTTTCCAGAACAGGATTTTGCTCAACTTGGTCAACTATCAACAACTTTATTTTCATCTTTATCATACCTTGTGGGCCCATAATCTGCAAGTTCACATCCCCTAGGCTGTCCCGCATCAAATTTGGTATCAGAGCAAACCTTGGCGAGCTAAGATGGTTCTTGAAATTAGAAATAAATTTGTTATCCCTTCCGAGAAAGCAATTAATGTTCTAATTAGTGACAAGAATAAGGAGAACTGGATTTCCAAAAGATATTGCGAGACTTAGTAGATCAATTTTATTTTAGCTACTCTAAAGAAAGTTTTATCATTCAGCTCAACCAAGGAAGATATGTTGATGGTGTTGATTGCAGAATTGCTACTTCGAAAGTTTCTATGATGGTACTGGGAAAGAGATGGATTTATGAAAGGAAAGCTACTTTTGATGAGGAGATATATATTGCGAAATTTTAACCATGGTACATGTTTATTGCCTTCGAGTGAAGCCATGAGAGCCTACTTGATGAAGACATTAGGTCCAGAGGTGTTTTTCAAACCTACCAGAGATGCCACAGGAGAGCTGAACCATTGCTTTGGTTCCAATTGGGGCCCACATATTGTGCCACATGCCCGAGATCTCATGACTTTGGGATTGAGATCTCACAATCTGATTCCCAAAGTCATGAGATCGCATGCTGAAGACAGCCTTAGGTTTTTAATTTTAGCAATTTTTATAATACATGTAATGAGGTCTTTAAAATTAGGGGATTGACATGTACTTGAATTATTGAAGAGAATAAAAGTTTTAAAACTAGGGGATTGACATGTATTATAAAAGTTTTATAATACATGTAATCTCTGGTGTCTTCTTCTAAACCAGAGATTGGTTTTCCCTTGGAGAGATTCCATGGGGTTTATAAAGCTTGGTGAGAGGCCAAGGTCCCCTGATTTGTAGTGAGACTCTGCACTTCAGGTAATCCTTCTTCTTCTTCTTCTCTTTGTTTTCTAGTGGTTCTTTACGCAAGAATTGAATCTTGGTGGAGTTTCTCTATTTCTTGATCATCTATCTGCTGTTTCACCTTTAAAGAACCTTCAAACCTTCTCAAAAAATCAGTCTCTGCTGGTTTCTGGAACCCTAAGACCTGTAACCATCCCAATCCTTCTTCCCCCTTTGCTTTTTTCTCCATTAGATCCAAGAAGACCTTGAATCAGGCCCTGTGGCAGCCACAGGAGCAAAACCCCTTGCTGTTTTCTTCATCAAACCCAAAACCCACCTGATTAGAACCCACGGCTCATATACAACTCAAAACCTTTCTATGTTTTATAACAGAAACCAAAATCCACCTCTTTAGTACCTTGCGACAGCTTTATAACCTATCTTTATTCAATTCTGAAACTCCAGTTTGAAAACCCAGTTTTCTGGGTTATCGATTGGAAATTACAGGTATCTTCTCATGTGATCTTCAGACTACTGTTATTTTAGATTAACCTGAATTTCTGCAGACCTAAACCTGAGCCCCAAGGTCCTTACAGCCTGTTTGATACTCATATCTTCTACAGACTTGCATACCATTATCTTTATACCTGTGGCAGTTAGACCTCTCCATACTTGTACTGTTGAAGACCTGAATCTTTTACTTGCTTTCAGACCCTTCTTACTGCCTTTTACATTCCCTGCTATATCTGTTCAATCATCAGATTAGACTTTATTTAGTACCTTAATATAGCACTGTTTTACTATTCGTTAACCTGAAGTTCTGTAGGGTTAACATCATTCTTTATAGCTTTAGTATAGGGTCTGATTCTGATTTCTTAAGGCTTATACATTGCTATTATCAAACCAGGAATCTAGTGGGTATCTTATAACTCTCGGGTAAAAAGATATACCTCTACAACTAGCTGTTTTGGGTATTCTGAAAGTTAAATCAGTGGTAATATACATTTGGGTACTGTAGCATCTTCTAGTTGAGCCTGTTATCCATCTATCATATTGATTCCAAGTTGCTTCTGTTTTCCCCAAGTGTTAGGCTTCTATGTTGGATTGTTAACTGATTCTCTAAATCAAATTTGAGGGCAAAATTGTGTTTGTTTGATTCCTAAATTCTTTGGTTCTTTAGAAGTTGTGTTTGGCATACATCTGTCCTTGTATTTTGGGCCCATAACCCGCAGGTTAGCAGCCGACCATGGACCACCAGGCTGTCCTGTATCATATCAATTTCAGTGTTAACTCTTGTTTTAGGGGGTATTGCAGCTAGCTGCTATGCAAGCAACTCAAGTTATCTTAGAACAGACCTCAAGCTTTGTATAAATCCGACTGTGACTAGACGCAAATTACTCAATCGAGCTCTATCAGTTTCCGTGTTAGCTCACTTGAACCAAGACCAAGTTTTATCTCCTTGAGGAGAACCTCAGTTTGGGAACTGTGAGGATTCAACTATCTTGGGAGGGCTATAATTATAATTTTTTCCACTTTTTTCTTCTGAAGGATAGGCAAATAAATGATTTTTCATAGACTGAGATGATCACTTCTGGGTTTGGGCGAAAGTGTGGCATTGACATTTAGAAGGTAATGCTTAACACTTTGGTGCACACAAAGTTGAGCTACTCTAGGGAACCGTGGTGTAGCCCTAGGTTTCTAAGAGAGTGGGGAAGTAATGGTTGGACATAGTGGGTTCTGGTCTGGCTAGGCTGGAAATGCAAAGGTTGGGGAAGATAAATAGATCTCTCCTCACAGGATGTGAGGAGTCCCAATGACTAATATATGGGCATGGGATGTGAAAAGGCCCATACTCAAATTTGATTTACAGCTCTTGGAAGTATGATTACCTCCTACCCAAGGTGTGATTGCCTAGGTAGCAACTAGTGTGATTCTAGTTGGGTCTTTTTCTCTTTCTCTATTCTTTGTTTAACCGTTATTTTATCCCTTGGTCTTACATCAACTGGGTATCATTGCATCAGATCATTCCCTTTTGGTCATGCATCAGTATGCCATTCAGAATCTCAGATAGCAAATTAGGTGTTGGAGGTGTCAGAGAGTCTTTAAGCATACTAATATTCAATCTTTATCTGCTTATTCAATTCCATAAGGTTGGGATGCCAAGCTTTTAGAATATAAATGGTGGGTGTCGTGGGGGATTCATTATTGTCTTAAGCTAGAGGTGGGGCTTGATTTTTATTGGGCACAAAGATGGATGTGTTTGAGGGGTATATGAGGCATAATCATCTTTGTCATATGATGCCTCCTGATCATGGTGACTTGCATGGATCCTTGAAATGTAGACTTGTGTCGTCTTCTGCAAATATGGTAATTGCACACAAGTAGGCCTAATCCGAAATCTCTTTTTCATGTATGTTGCAGTGTGAAAATTAAGGTTGGAAATGGTAGTTAGTCTGAACTCCATAAAGATCCTTGGTATCAACAACGCATAAACTTGATGGCAGGTCACTTGTTAACTTCAATTGTTTTGTATTTAGCAAGTTTGGACTTCTCTGGATGACTTCTTGTTTCTTATGTTGTCGTGTCCTCTTCCATTTTGTATTTTTTAAAGTTTTCCTCTACTTGGTCCATCCTGCTCTGGCTGAAAGAGCAATTCTCTGATGAGAAACTATAGTTGTAGTCTAAGTTATTAAATTGGTTGAATTTTGTTTCTAGTCACATATCTTTTGTCTGAGTTTCTTTATAATATGCATAATTCTCTTCTGATGGATCCCTTTTTCCCCTTTGATGATTTTAGGTCTAGTCGGAAAGGTTGACTTCACTGTTAGACACCTTTCTTCGTCCACAACTACGTTTCCAAGTTCTTGGGATTTTTCTAGTAATCAACCATGTATTGGCACATCTGTTCATCAGGTTTGTTCCTTTGCAACTTGGTCTATTTTTTCTTGTACTGACTGGTTCTGTATGCACTTCTGATATTTTACACCTGCCACCAATTATGCCTATTGTGATAACATTTAAATTGCAATCTTTCAACTCATGCTCTCTAACTGTTTTACTGATTTTCTTAATATCAGTCTCAGAAATAAAAAGGAAATTAGAAGAAAACCAGTGATTTCTATTATGTTGGCAATCATCTTTTCAGTACCATCTCTTTTTTTTTTTTTTTTTCCTTTATTAATATAATAATAATAATTTTTATTATTTTTAGTGTGGGGTGGGGTGGGATGGGGTTGGCATGGTTTCTATTCATGGTGAACATTTTTGACCCTTCTTTTCTTAAACTTTGCCTTTTTCCCCAGTGCTCTGCATACTCAGCAAGTGCTTCGTCTGAGACAACTTGGACAATGCGCACCACCTTTCCAGAATATGTTGTTGCCCTTGCTACCATTGTTGGATCAGTGCTTTTCTCCGTATGTTCTTTTAAAATTTTACACTTCTTTGTGATATGGTCCATGTCTTGTATATTACCCCTTTTTTGTTTCTTTTTTAGTAATTTGGATAGAGTTTGGCCCCTTGTAAGAGTTTCTGTTACTTACAAATATTTTCATGTACAGATATTTGGCGGTGTAGGTATTGCTTGCCTGCCTTTGGGACTTATATTTTCATTTATTCGGCGTCCTAAGGCTGTTATTACTCGCTCACAGTATATCAAGGTGCTGCTTCTTCTATTATCCACCACACATTTGTAGAAAAACCTATTCTTTGAATACTTCTTGGATATTTATGGATACTGATTACTAAATACGGAGAGTTGGCATCAATATCTTGCAGGAGGCAACCGAGCTGGGGAAAAAAGCAAGAGAATTAAAGAAAGCTGCTGATGCACTTCATCAAGAAGAGAGAAGTGGTTCTAAAGGGAGAAAATGGCGTAAAAATGTGAAGGCTGTTGAAAAGGTATTTTTCCCACTTTTGGGTCTCTTACATCTACATTTGGTGCATAATATTTAGGACATGTATATTCACAATTTATGTTTTGTTCTTTGTGTCATGTTCTACTTGTCTTGTTTTTGTGCTTCCCATGGTATATGGTGTTATATCTTATACTTTTTATTAATCCCTATGCTCCACCCTGTTTCCCTGCCATTTGAGTTTTTCTGATTGTTTCTTTTTTTTAATAAGAAAAGAACTATATATATTATAAATCATAAACAACAAAAGGGGGATAAGACATAGTCCACTATACAAAAGTGCTTATTAAAAAAACCAGCACCCAAAATAAGGGATCCGAAATAACCTCTCCTCAAAGCCCAATTGTTTCATTCCAAACCGTTACAAGGTCCCCATTTCTCCCATTATCCCCCCTCTACAGTTCCTTTACCCGTAAAATAGCTATCTCCTTCGCTGTTTTATACACTCTATAGGAGGGTTCTGCATGGTCTTTAAACATCATTCAAGCCAAATGGACCACCACATGGCTGTTGAAACTAATCTCCGTATTCTTCTTTCTGCAGATGGTTTTAATGAATTTTATTTTCCGTACTGAAATGAGTTATTTTATGCGGAGTATTTCATTTTCTTCAAACCTTTATGCATGGGTAAGGGAATTTATGCCATGATTGCTTAGCCTTGCAGGAGTGTCTTCTTTTGGAAGAAGACGTGAAGGCTTTAGAAGAAATGTATCCTCAAGGAGAAAAGGTGATGGTTATAATGTCTATCTCATGTTATTAGTAATTTTTCTGCATCTTATTTTTCTGTGTGCTTTATTCAGGCGGAGACTGCTTGGGCTTTAACTGTGATTGGCTACCTGGCAAAACTTGTATTGGGAGTTGTAGGGTAAGTGTTGTACCCTTAAATGTGATGTTGTCATCCTGTTGGGTACTTGAAGGTTGATTTCTCGAATTGGTTCATGTTATAGTTCATCATTGCATCTGTGTCTCCTTAATATATAGTAGGTACTAGTGATTGAAACTAAAGGGGAAACAATATATAGTTATTGTTTCTTTTTTATTTCACACACACACACACACACACACAGAGTCCATTTGGTATCAGAGCCAAGCCAGGTTGTGAGTTTGAATTCCTGTGGAAGTAAAAGTATTCTCCTGGACGCATTTGTGCAAGTGTGTGTGCACTTGGTTCCCTGAGTCTTCCCAAGAGAGAACAGTGTTCCTCCTGAGGGGGGCGTTGAAGTATATTAAATTTTTGTATCTCCTAAAACCTTAAGGTTTTGGGAGAGTTGGGTAATTTACTGGTAACACTTTGATGCTCTTTTTCTGTCAGAGAGTAGGTTCTTGAAGAGTGATTTTATTGAAGGTGGCTTCATTGTCCATTACAGTCTATACAACAATTTTTTTCTTACATCATCTGTAACTTTCTCATTGCTTCGGTGCAATGGTAATGGCTTCGGCTGTCCTGCGTGAAAATGTGGGTTCAAGTCTGGTGAGCAGCCATTTTGTGCAGAAAACCAAAGGTTAGGTCTGTTTCCTGTCCACCCCTTCCAGCACCCTGTAATTATGGGACTAGCATTGGGTAATGACCTTTGACCTCATATATAACTTTATTTATAAGATTAAAAATGTGTTCTTTTGTTTTTGAGTGTCTTGTTGTGTTTACTTATGGAATATCATGTGTTGATCTGAGTATATTATAAAATTAATCAATGGCCTCATAGTCTTCATTAACCAGCAGTCACACATTATGGTGCACTTATATATTTAGAGCAATTCTTCTTTAAATGTTGAATGTGTGACTCTAGTTCCTCAACTTCCATGTCCATGGGGGTAGTGCTCAACTGGTAAAGGGTGAGACCTCTAATCACATGTCTAGCCATTACAATCGTGTCAATTATCGATAATAAGGGCTTTTGGCTGAATTAAATGGAATGGCGGTTTGTAGTATCCACTTGCATATGCTACTCCTGACATCCTCAAAATCTTTTTTTACTAAACATATCTTTTAGTGTCTTCTACTTTGAACCTTTTTTTTCTCAATGTAGGTGAGTCCATCTCCATTCATCTAAATGTGGTATGCTTCTGTCTTTCGTCTCTCTCTCTCTCTCTCTCTCCCTCCAAGTCAATGTGGTCTCTAACATTGCTAGCTCATCCTAAACTTGGGTGTGAATGACCCTTAGGCTGATATCGTGTATCCTTCCATCCTATGGGGGCCATACATTGAAATCATGTACCTCTCCTTATCTCTGGAAGCATATATCTGGCCCACTCTCTCAATGCCGTAATAAGTTTCTCTCTCTCTAATGCTTTAGATTCTCACCCTCACCAGCTGCCTGTGCGTTTACCTCTTCTTCCTCAATGTCTTTATCTCTTAGCCTCTCTTGTACCATGGCCTTCTTTCTTGCCTAGACTTGCTTCACCATAGAACCATCCTGTAGTTGCTTCTATCTAAGCTGCATAATCTCCTTTGGTAGTTGGGGACAACCTTTCACATCCCTTGCCTTGTATGCAAGGTGTTGCTTCAACTTATTTATACCCTCTACAATTGTTTCTCTCAGAATTTATATTTCACTTTTTTTCCTTAGAAAGCAGGGACGGAGCAATACCACCAACCAATATCTGGCTGACCTTTCTTGCCCTGTATGTGATGAACTTGAAGCCAGCTGTGGAAATGAAACAATAATTAACATTAAAAAATTACTATATTCTAGAAATCTATAAAATAAACATACTATGCAAAAATAGAGAAATCATACAATTAATCGATTAAAAAAGGTTGTATGCATGAGTATGCAAGTTTAAACAATTTAATTTAATTTTTTTCTTCTAAAAATTTAAAAAGAAATACAACAATTTTTTTATAGAAAAGTATAGGGGTTTTTGATGCGGGAGCATATGGGATTAAAAGGAAGAAGCTGGATGATCATGGATAATTAATGGGTTTCAACTTGTGAGGGTAGTTTGGGGACTTATGCAATTTGGGGTTCTTTTGTAACAAAGCTTTAAGCCAAGGATATTTAGAGTTTTTGTTTTTAGGTTTATTAGGTTTCTTTTTTGTTGAGTTGTAATCCTATAACTTACTTTTAACTCAGATTTTCAAGGTCAAAACTTGCCCTTTTGGCTAGATTTTGGTGTCTTTAGAAAGGTTATTTAGTTACCTTTCAAACGAAAGGAAGATTGTGCAAAACCAAGGTGATTTGGGAAAGTTATGACCAAATAACTAAAGGGGCATCAGTATGTGATGGTAATATAGTTTTTAGAAAGTTCTATTTGATATGTTTTTAGGAAGTCTTAGTAATAGATTTATTTAGTTTCTATTTTGAATAAGCCTTTTTAATCTTTTGGGTAATTTGGTGGGAGAATAAAGTCTTTCTAATTTCGGAAAGGTTATGATTTAGAAGTTTAACTTAAGGGGTTAGTTTCTACTTCTTTAAAAGTAGTTTTTATTTCTTTTAAGGTTGTTTCTTGGCTACCAACTATTGTAGTCTAAAACAGGTGATTGGGTCTCTTCTTATGAAAATGCAACATGCTTTTTTACCTGGAAAAAACACTGCAGATTGTGCCCTGATAGCAAATGAATCCATTGATGCTATGCTTTGGATGGCCTGGAATAATCTGTAAGGTTGACATGGAGAAAGTATATGATCATGTGAATTAGAGATACTTAGATTGGATTCAGGAGTGTATGAGTTTTGGAGTAAAATGGAAAAATTGGATAAGGATATGTGTTTCCTCTCCATCCTTCTCGGTTTTGGTTAACGAGACGCTGCAAGGTTTCTTCAAAGGTAGTAGAGGGCTAAGACAAGGTGATCCACTTCCCCCTTAGGCTCCGTTTGTTTGCTTGTAAAATTTTGATAGATGGTAAAATAAATCGGAGGTGAAATATTGTTTTGTAAAATTTTACTCATGTGTTTTCAGTTGTTGTTTAGACCACGTAAAATTGAGAATAGTTTTACACAGATATATCATTAATCCGGTTGGTTTTACTGTTTGGGTAGATGGTAAATGTTTCATGATCTGGGCTTTGAATCAATCCAGTATGGGATTGAAACCCAAATTGACGAGAACTTCATCCTTTCTAATGTCCTATTGACATGGAGACTTATTTGATCTAGTTTATGAAATTTTTAAAAGGTGGGTCTCCTGGTACCAGAAGCTTCCATGTGTTGTGTGCAGCAAATGGTGGATTAGAGAAGTGTGAAGTTACTTCAGTCTGTTTAACAGACAACTTCAAAATGCATGCTCACATCCTTAGCAAAATCACTCCATGAAGATTACCCATGTCCAATCTATGAATCAATTATTTCAGAGTATCTCTAGTTTTAGGGTATGCCCAACGTGGGATGGATGTGATCAACATCGAATCTCTCTACAACACCTCAATAGGAGAATCCAAACTGAGAAACCACTTTACGATCAATGGAGGTTGTGAATCACAGGAAAACAAGGTTCAATTGCAAGAGTTTTCAGACAAATGCATTTTCAACGGCATCTGCTTAAACAACAACTCACTCTTAAATAATCACTAAATGACATCCCTTTCCCCTTTGTTCACTTCAGCTATACCAAAAAGAAAAACCGATAACATTAAACCATCATGAAGCAGCAGTAGCAACGATAACAAAAAGAACGAGAAATCCAAAAAATCACACGAAAAGCGAAACCTTGATTACTGTAAAAACAAGTTTCACTGCACTCGAACCAAAAATCCCCTAACCATCAACACACCAAATGAACACACAAACAAATTAACAAATAAAACCTTTCCTTTTCAATTATTGGCTTCGTGTTTAACAAGCAACCCACTAACTTCTCTGTGACAAACCCACTTTTAAAATGGAGATGTAGAGAGATAAAGAAGAGGTGAGCATAAGAAAAGGTGAAGAGACGAACCTGAGAAGGTACTGAGAATGACTCCAAGTGAATGCTGGGAAGTGGGAACAACTAGAGGGAAATCAAGGAGATCGACAAGGCATTTTTTTTGACTGTTGAAGCCCTATATCCATTTATCGAAGGCTCCGTCATCGGGCGTAATCAACTTACGCTCCTCCAGAATGTTAACGGGATACATCTCAGGCTCGTAAAATGGGCACTATTTGGAAATGTTTTACTAACTAACTTTTGTTTTATTATCAAACAAATGACAAAAAACAAAATTTGTTATGGAAAATTTTGTTTTCAGACTATTTTACAAGCAAACAAACGGAGCCTTACTGAAAAAAGATATACATATTAACAAACATTCGCGTCAGTTCTATTTACATCATTTGGCTCATGTGGAAAATCTAAGATATATAATGCATTCAGATCTTGATGTGTTCATATCTTCGAGCATATGTGTTGGCTAATTTGCTTGTTACATCATTTCACCAAGCATCCTATTGATTTTGCTTGTCACATCCAAAACTTTCCATGGACTTTGTAATTCTTACTTAACATAGCAACAACAATTTTAAAATAAGCTTAAGATATGAATCTTAACAAACCCTTGTTCACTTGCTGGTTTCATTTACCCATGGTACTCTTTTTTGTGTATGGTACCTATAAATGCTAATGGCTGTCTATATCATGGTTTTAAAACTCGCACAATCCAGATCGAGATTGAACAGGTCTAATCCGACCCTAACATGTGTATCGCAATCCTACTTGGATCAGACGATCTAGAGAAAAAAAAAAAAAAAAGAACTAGAAAACTAAAAAACTAAAAAATAAATTTGTTTTCTTCAAGAGTACACAAACCCTCCCCTAATTCTCAATAAATATTTCAAAAAGTTGTAAAATAACATATAAGAGGTAAACCCCATGACCTTATAACGAATGATAAATCTACGTACTGGATTACATATTTTCCATATAAGAGGTAAACCCCATGCTCCCCCTTGGAACCCCCCTTGAAACCACCCTATTATTGATAGTGTGGGACTAGCCCTCCACCACTCCTATAATAGAAGGCTAGATTAAACCTCATAAACCCATTGGCTATAATAATGAATCATGTATTTTTTTAAAATTTTTGTTTTTGTGATTTTGTAAATAGTTTAGTTTTTATGCATTGACATATATAATAATATTGGATGTTTGGTTATACAAACTACAATCTTGAACTTACACGAACCTCATAATCTTGTTCATACGTGTATGATGCACTTAACATGCCTACAATTATGTTCATTATAATTGTATATGATTTGGTTTTTTTGTATTAGAAGTAATTATACTGGATGTTTGGTTATGAGATGTTTAATCATGATCTTTATAAATATACATGCTCGTAAGTTCGTAACAGTATTTATTCATGTATGATGCACCTAAGATACCTAAAATTAAGTTTTTTTCAGTCAAACTTTTCATGAAAAGCATTATAAAAATTTTATGGATTTTAAAGATTTTTTTGACTTTAGATCAGGTTCAGACTGAACGATCCGCCGATCTAATACGATCCAGATTGGTCATGATTAACAACATGGTCCATATTGGTCCTGGATTAACAACATAACTAGATCTACTTTTCTGCTTTGGCTAATTGAACTAACACTTGACAGTGCCATGAAACCCATTGGTGGTTGCACCCGATGGTCATTCCAATTTTTAACTTGTCAAGATATACCTATTAAATGGTGTATCTTCACAAGTGAGATCTTGATGTTCAATTTTTTAATGCACTTTCAAGCATTGAACAATCTGCCTTATCGTACTTCTCTCTAAAAAAAATATGCTTTTTTTTTTTGGTTCAAGTTGCTAAATCGTCCACTATTTCTTTCTCTCCATTTGTTTTATAACACACCATTGAAAGCCAAATTACCAATCATCGATGTAATACTGTGTCCTTTAATGTTTGCTTTATCCAATTCTGCTCCGCTTGAAACTGTCTTTGTCCTTCGTGTGCTTAACATCCGCATAAGTTCTTGTCATACAACTATAGATAGTTTGCAGTAGAAGAACAAATGTATAATATCTTTCCTATTATTTTAGCACTAATAGCAGTTTGAACTCCACAAGATCTTTAACTTGCATAATCGACTTTGAGTGGGGAGTCTATTAGTCAGTATATGCCAAGTAACAAAGCTATGTTGTGGTATGTGGTTAGGGAATCACACTATATCATTCCACGTTACCCTTGGAGACCCTGTTCTCGATATTTCTTAGGTTGATCTAGTGAGAACTTCCCATTAGCCATGGCAGCCCATACAATTGATTTCTCCAAGTGATGTAGGCATTCTATAGTATGTAATTGAGACCATGCTTAGATCAAAAGACATGACCTTGTTGGAATAGTATACCATTCTCCATTAAAAATAAGGATGACACATAGCTTTTTTTATCTAACCCCACAACATATCTGATGACATCATATCTGCTGTGATCTCCAAATTTGTTGATTAGAACCCCTTCGGGATGCCGTTCGTACAACCATAGCTTACATTCCAATGAATGCTTAGAATGTTTGGTCCAATTACCCCTGTAATTTCATAATTTTTCTCCATACTCATTGAGTAATCTGATGGGAGCTTCATTGTCCATACAAAGTCCTTGATACTTGATAGAGATTAAGCCTTCTAGGTTTATAGTCGTAAGAAAAAAAGGGCAGAGAATTTTAGCCCTTACTTTAGTTGACCATGTTGTGAGGCCCTACATGGCAACTTGTTTGACTTTGTAGGCTGCTTGAGACTCAAGAAGAGGTTCAGTTACCTCTTATAGTCGGGTTGATTTTGAATTGTAGCCTTTTGTTTTTCTTTTAGTTGTGATTTATTCCCCTTTATGGAGAGAAGGGTAGTTTGGATATTTCAGATTTTATGTTTTTTTTTTTTCTTTCGAGGTCAAGTCCAGTTGGTTTATTATTATTCTAGTTTCTATTTGAGGCCTATTGATCTTAAAACTTGTGTCCAAACATAGCTCACAGCTGTGTTGTAGTTACTAAGTTGAAAAGTAAAAAATCAAAGTTATTATCCTATTGTTTACACCATAAAATTACTGCCAGAAAATAGTGGTGGAGATTAAGCCATGTGGCAACATCATGAGATTTTGACTCTGAACCATTTAAAAAATAAAGGATGGAACTTGGCAAATAGGTGTATTTTGTGCATGAATGAGAAGGAAACTGTGGATCATTTACTTATTCATTGTAAATTGGTGAGGATTTTTTTTTTGTTTCCTAAAAATCCGTTCTTTTGAACCCATAATACCTGCTAGAACCCCAAAATCCAGCAACCTGTCTTTTTATTCATACATCAATCACTCATTCAAAACTTCAAACAGCCATCATCTTTAAAGCTTTTAACCTTATTTTTGAATAATTCCTAGCAATAAGAAGTGGCAGAGCTTTTAGAGGAAATTGACTTGACCGATAGAAGGATGAGTTACTTTTCCATCTTGCTGAAAAGTTAAATAGTGTAGAACTTCACATGATTGAGGATACAATATCAAGGGCAACTCCTAATCTTGAAGAGATGACTGCAAACGAGTATGATGTAGGTTTTGGACAACATCAAGTTGACACATCAGTTCACCTTGGGCCAGCTATGGGACAACAAGATGTTCCACAAGAAAGGACGGCTTCTAGGATTGTTTGTGGAAGAGTGGGTGATACGTTATGTGAGTGACTTGAACATGGCGGATATGAGAATGATGGCACCATGGGAGATATCACCAAAATGGTACGAAATGATGTTCTAGAATTTGATGGGAGGATTGATCCTTAATGGATTATTGATTTGTTATTTAAATTGGAAGAGTACTTTGTTTTGTGTGATATGATGGATGAACGGAGGGTGAGGTTTGCTAAAATGAAATTGATTGGACAAGCTAAATTTTGGTGGATCAATGAAGACAAGAGACTTCATAGATTGGGGTAGTGATCTATTACCTCCTGGGAGGAGACGAAGGTTCAATTAAAAGAATTTTTTTTTCCTTGGGACTTTAAGGACGGATTCTATGATCAGATAATTGCCTTTAAAATAGGTGATTTATCAGTTATAGAGTACATGCAAAAATTTAAAGAGTTTTCCATGAGATAAGACACATCAGAGGATGATAAATGAACCTTTTCTCGCTTTAAGAATGGGTTGAGGGATGGTATTTGCAAAAAGTTAAATACCTCCAATTTATGATGTGAATGACGCATTTGCATTGAATTTTATGCATGCTGATAATCTCTGATACCGAAACTGTTGTAGGGGGCTGGGATTAGGTACGGAAATCTGCTTTTCCTGATGTATTAGAATGATACCAGGGGGCTGACACATCAGTGCCGAAAAGTGACTTTCACTTTTAAGGGGTGCTATCACTTTTCAATGCTGATGTGTACACCCCCTGATGCCATTCTAATACATCAGGAAAAGCAGATTTCCATACCTAATCTTTTCCTTGTTAGGGCATTCTATGGCTGTATTATCCTTCTATTGTAGACCCAAAATAACAGTGCAAAAACAAGGACAAAAACAGATTATATAAAACCAAGTTTAGAGACACCCAAATAACTTGCAATTTAGAACAAGATTAATGGAAAAAAGAGAAGCAAACCATAGAATTGTGGGAAGGATTAGACAAGGAAAGAGGGAAAGAAAATAGAAAAAGAGGGCTGATAATGTTTCTGGAAAATCTTGGCAGATTGTGTTGTAGCACAATGCTAGGAACACCAATTGGGTGTAGGAGAATAGACCAAAATAATGTAGAAGTAAGAATTTAATTAAAACAGTCTAAAATTGGATTCTTTGAACACTTTCAGGTACCAAAAAATACATGGATTGAAAGGAAGGATTAGAGAGAAGGATGTTGAAGAGTTTAAGATAAAAAATGGAAAGAAAAGAGGAAGAAGGAGCCCAAAAGGGCAATTCTGGAGTTTTTGGGCAGAACTCCAAAATCACCAAAATACCCCTAGTGTGCGGTAGAAAATTACCAAATTTTAAAGGTGAATTCTGATGTACCTAAGGGTTTTATGTTCCAACTTTCATTAAGTTTGGACTAGTTTTGATTTGTCAAATCATGAAATTTCAGAAAACTTAAGGTCTTTTAACAGTGGTTCTAACAAAACTAGTGTGGAATCTTTTCCAATAAACTAGCAAAGGAGAAGGGAATCAAGGGCAAAGTTTAGGGGTTTAATAGGGGGATCAAAAGCCTTAAAAGAATTCAGAGAAAGAAGGTGTGTAGAGTGGAAGAAGAAAGAGAGGAGAAGAAGATGTTCGGATTTAAAAGAAGAGAGAGAGATAGAGAAGGGGAGTATCACAACTCAACCCTTAGAGAGAGAGAGTGAGAGGATAGCAAGGGCCAAGCCCACAATGCACAAGTGTTAAATTTCAATTCACTCTTCATTGATTTAATTCATGTCTTGGGGTGCCTTTAAATAGGCTTACAATGCAAAGAAAATATAGCTTACAATGGAAAGAAAATAGATATTTTATTGATTTAACAACTTCTAAATTCTTAAACTTGAGACTCAAATATTTTCTTAAACTAAACTACAAAAAAACTTAATTTTCTAAAAACAATTAAAAACTTCTAAAACGGATTTTCTAGTTTCAAAAAGACTTCTTACCATGGTTTTAAAGATCGGACAACCCGGGATCGATCGCCCGATCCAAATCAGGATTGGACAGGACCGATCCAATCATGCCCTATAGATCACGATCCTATTGGAATCGGACGATCCCACTTCTGGATCGTCTGATCTAGGACTAGATTGTTCTAGATCGAATGATCCAGGATTAGGATAAGACGATCCGGAAAAAAACCCTTAAAAGGTAGTTTTTTTTTTGTTTCTTCAAGAGTGCATAAACCATTCCTTGTACTATTATTATTATTTTTTTGTGTATATGATTTTGTATATAGTTTAGTTTTTATGCATCAATATATATATATATGATGTTTGGTTATACAAACTACAATTTTGACCTTATACGAACCTCGTAACCTTGTTCATACATGTATGATGCACTTAACATGTCTACAATTATGTTCATCATTATTTA
>JAOXJP010000003.1:4573677-4594719 GCA_025762735.1 Platanus orientalis
AACTTCATTATTAGCATTTTAAAGCATGAACATTTTGTTTAGAAAAAATCTTTGTACCACCTCAAGTCAGTCAAAATGGGACATTTTAAGTTCATATTAACAGCTAGCATTACTAGGGCAAGAGTCTAGTATATGGTCATGGAGTTGATGTGGACCCAGACACCCATGGCCAATTTAGAGGGTCCCCTATCTGATGGACATAGACAATCTGGATCTCCATGTCATACCCTCCATTTAGCTGAAATAGGGGAAGTAGTCTGGAAATGATATGTAGGCGTCCCACCAAAAAAATCCTTTTCCCATGTGCACAGAAATGATGCAAAAACTTAAAAACCAAGTGCATTGGAGGATAATTTAAAACGCGCTTGTGTTCCACTGGCTAAAATTAATTTCAAAACACTTGGGTATGCCAATTTTTTTGGGATTAGGTATTAGTGGAATGTGTGGTTCTTCCAGAAATTGTTACTGATTAGATGTGCTATACATCAGAAGGCCCATGGACATTTTACCGTAAAAAGGAAAGCCTGTGGAAAATTTACCAGTGGAGGTTTTACTACATAAAAAACTGCAGTGGTTGCTTTCATACCAAGTGCAGCCATTATCTTCTCAATTGCTGTCTTCTTGTATGTGTTATGCTCTTGTAATACAACTCATTACTGAATATTTACACCATAATATCAACAGGATACATCGGCATTTAGTGCACTACGTTCTGCATTGGCCTTTAACTTGTTTCTCATATGTGTTTGCAGGGGTTATTTGGCTCCAGAGTATGCTTTGTTAGGACAGCTAACAAAAAAGGCTGACATTTACAGTTTTGGGGTGCTTATGCTAGAAATAATCAGTGGCAGAAGTAGTTTCAAGGCAGCATTTGGAGAGGATCTGATGGTTCTTGTGGAATGGGTAGCTCTCTAAATCTCACTCCTTAATTACCGGTCATGTGAAACACTAAAGCTTGGTGTTTATTTTTACCTTAAAGAAAAGTTATTTTGCTTTTGCAGTACTGTTGTCTTTCCCTTATGTTGTGTCTGTTTAGATGGCAGAAGGTGTCGGGAAGCGTGGGACAGTGGTTTTTTCACCTTTTATCCACAAATTTGCTTGTGTTACGCATTAAAAGGTGGAAAAACTACTCAGCAAATCCGTCTTGGGAAACAAAACTTTCCCACCTTTTGCCAACACCCTTATAAACTATTTGGCTGCCTTTTGCCAGCAATCAGATATACATTGATACAAAAAATTATGACTTTTCCACACTTTACTTAACCACCTATTCCCATGGTGGTTTTCCGGTCTTTTCCTATTGTGGGCAATTACCTCTAAAGATACACAGCCTAAAGGAAATGACAGAAACTGTTATGGATCCTAAATGTAATTGTTACAAAGAATAAGCCAACAATAGCCCAACGGGAAACATAAGGGTGGTTTTAGAACACTGTATTGCGCACTAATGGTATATCTGCAAGGTAGTTGGACTGTAGAATTAAGAAAATGTTTGTGATCATGGTTATGATTTTCATAGTCTTGATGTAGATCATTAGGGTATTGGGTTTCTCCATTGTGTTGATCAAAATTATTGATGATGGATGCCACAGACATGGAAACTGAAAGAGGAAGACAAGCTCTTGGATATTGTTGATCCGGAACTGATTGAGTTCCCAGAGGAAGAGGTGGTCCGCTTTATCAAGGTGGCAATTTTCTGCACCCAAGCAGCATCGCACCAGAGACCCACCATGTCGCAGGTAGTGGAGATGCTCTGCAAAGAGATGAGCCTCAACGTGAAGCCACTAAGCCGCCCAGGTGTGTACAAGGGCCATAGTGCTGAATCCTCAAGTGGTGGTAGTTTGCATGAGGCTTCTTCTTCTTCTCAGACACAGAAAGGCAAACGATCATTTAATCCTTTTGTTATCTCAACCCGTTCAGATAGCTCTCCTCCAAGCATGACACAGATGCAACCGAGATGAGGCAGAACAGTGTTTTACATGGGAACTCTTCATTTATTTTCAATTGGCTGTCTAATTGGAACCATAGTTCTGAAAACCGGACCAGACCTGACAGTCTGACATTGTTAGACCTGAACTGGCACCCGAAACGGTTCTATAGAAGCTTATAACCGTGATCTACCAAAAACCACCTATAACTGGCAAAACCGATGAAAACCGGCCAGTTTTTTGCAAACTCGGTTCAAATAAAACCAACTGGTTTTTTATTTTCTTAGCAAATTAAGAAGAAAAAAATAGAAATGTGCCTTTTCAAATTCCAATCTCACTTTTCATGAATTGTTTTTATTTTTTTGGTATTTTATTACATTTGTTTGTCCAAAAATAAGAAACAAAAAAACCTGCTCAATAGCCTTGTAATTCATTATTAATATTTTTATTTTTGGGTATTTTACTTATGTGAAGCGAACAGTGGTTAGATCATGTAAATTGACGGTCAAACCCAGTTAGACCTGAACCATCCACCTTACCGGTTTGAAGGCCTATCTGGTTCTCAAAACTATGATTAGAACTATAGATTGCCTTTGGCAGAGCCCCTACAGGCGTGGCTAGGCTATTAAAATTTGATTGTATTAATGAAAGGAAAGAAGGGAAGGAGGGGGAAAATGGATTTGTACTTAATTAGTTGTATCAATTTAGGCTGTGTTGGGCAGCCACCTGTAATGAAATCATTTCATTTGAGTTTCTCAAGGCTTTTATAGCCACAATGGGATGGTTTGTAATCAACTCACTCAGATTAGCAGTGATCTGTGCTTGATAACACAAGTTATTTCATTTTGAATTGTAGTTAACATATCAGTATAAATCTGAATGAGTTCATTACAAAACCATCAATCATTTCATGGTTACAAATGCTTTGAAAAATCTAATGAAATGATTACATAAATTGTGGCTGCAAGTAGGCTATTAATAAATTTACTCATTTAATTGTTTGAGGCAGTTTTATTGGTTGGAATATAACGCGGAGGCAACTCTCTGCTTTATTATGTCTAGTTCAATGTCACTAACCGCAAACTGTCTAAATGTGACTGTCCTTTAGACCATCATTGAAATGCATATTTATCTCAAGTACTTTGCAATCTGTAAGGACAAATTATAATGGTCACTTGGATGATTAGAAAGAAGTTTTAGGAAAAAAATGATTAGAATCCAGAGAGGAGCACGCTAGAATTATGTTGCATGGCTTGGATAAGTGTCTCTTTAACAGCCCTTTGATTTTGGAAGGCTTACTCTTCAATAGCATCTTTAGGGAAAACGACAATATGTTCCTCTTTAAATCTGTCATCAAGTTCTGCAAGCAGACACCATGAAACTTATACCATTCAAAGTCATAAATGCTCCAGTTGTAGGTTGACACTAGAATTGCTGTCCGCTGGGGCAAGCGCTGAGATCCCTACCAAGATTTATACCCAAGAGAGTAGCTTCTTTAATGCTGTTCAATAAAATGGTTTGATATGAAGAATGCATTTCTCAATGTTCTGTCCAGGATAGTGTTTTGGACACTAGTGGACGATATGTGGAAGAAAATGAGCAGGATGTCTTGAACACCAGGGATGACACGTGGAAGAAAATGAGGGGGGTTAAACGAAATTACAAGATCCTGTTCTTTTTTTCTCACATGCGTCTCCTGGTGTCCGAAACATTTATTCAATGGGCTATTATAGGAAGTTACATTTATGACTTATCCTGTTGCTTGCTAGCAGTTGGCGATGTTTCATCCACTGATGCGGAAACCAGGCTGGGTTCTCATGTGTCCAAGATCCGATCAGATCAACCAATGACCGGTTTACAGAACAATGAGTTACTCTGCAGCAAAGATCCTTTACAACATAAGCTGCCTTGATTTATGTGTGACTTCTGTGGTCGCCTATTATGGAATAAACCCTATACTAGATTGATCATTGTGGCCCTGTATAGTTGGGGTGACAGGACACGAGGATTGTCTCTTGGACTGGTGGCCCATTGGGCTTATGAGAGCTATGGAAGAAAATGTTTTGTGATGAAAAAGTGTCTGTAGTGTATATGGTGAATGCTAAGCTGACATGTATTATGTTTGGGGTTAAAGACGTCCAAAAAAGTGTTATATATATATATATATATATATATATATATATAGAGAGAGAGAGAGAGAGAGAGAGAGAGAGATATTAAATCATATTTATATGTTTATTTTCCTTTGCAAACTTTGTGAAATGGTTGGATTGAAATCATTTTGATCAAATTATTAACAGAGATTGAAGTTTCCAACCCATTGAATTTCGGAAAGGATTTAGAGCACGGGATGGCTGAAGCAAAGCTGTTTAAGATCCTCGATCAAAGCGGTCATGTCAGCGTAAGAGGACCCACCTTCTTCCACGCAACTCTTGGCCATGTCTCTAAGCTCCCCCGCTCGCCTTCTCATCTGCTTTCCTTCTTCCCCACCTACATCACTCATCAACCCAGTCACCGCCGTCTCTATCGCCTCTCTCCTCACCAACTCCTTACTTTCTTGATCAAACAGAGTCCAGTCCTTGGCACCCACCCCGATTCCAATCCTCAGCACCTCCGTGATAAGCTTCTCATTGTAGAACTGTTCCGAGGAGACTGGCCATGTAATCATGGGCACCCCTGCCGACACGCTTTCCAGTACTGAATTCCATCCACAGTGAGTGAGGAACCCTCCAATGGCCGGGTGATCCAACATGAGGACCTGCGGCGCCCACCCCTTTATCATCAGACCCATTTTCGTTTCCATCACTTTCTCATTGAACCCTTCAGGCAACCACTCCAATTTATCCTCCTCTCTCACGAACCAAACGAAGGGACGGCTGGATTCTTTGAGACCCAAAGCAATCTCACGCAACTGAGCAGTAGGGAAGTGTGGGGAGGTCCCAAAACAAACATAAAGAACCGAGTTGGGCTTCCAGGAATCAAGCCATCTCAAGCAGTCCTCCACAGAGGCTGATCCATTCACTCTCTTCGCCTTATCTACGGTTTCTCTATTGATAAGAGACACCGGGCCCACATGCCATGCCTTCATCCTGAGGCCCTTCTTGTAGTGCTGGACGTAGTCCCGCTCCAGCTCGTAGAAGCTATTCACCACGACCCCGTAGCTCCTCAGCTTCGATTCTCGGATTCGGTTCATCAACCCGCTGGATACAGTGCTCGGATTTCTAACGTAGTCAGGTAGCTGTGACCTCGCCATCGTTATCGGATCTGGAAGGCCCGGCACCAAGAAAGCCTGAACATCAGACAGCACCTTCTCGTGAGGTGCATTTAGTCTCATGCTCTCGGAGACGCAAAGAGAGAAGAAGCCCATGCCATCGAAGAAGAGCCTGGGTATTCCGAGCTGGGCGGCGAGGTCGGTCGTCCAAGGGTAGAACATGTCGGAGACGATGCAGTTGGGGCGGCGTTCTCGGACCAGTTGCTCGATCCGGTCTTGGAGTAGCGAAATGGCTTTATAGAGTTTCCCGGCCATTTCTAAGGAAGTGATGGAGTAGAAATTCTCGACTCCTTCAGGGAGGCCAACCTCTACTGAAGGAAATTTGAGCATGGAAAGTTGGATTTGGAGGCCGGATTGCTTGTCTTGATCGATGGCCTTGTGGAAGAGAAGGGCGTTGGAGGGAGTTGTGATAATGGTGACTTTCACCCCGCGAGCAGCGAATAGTCTAGCCATGTCAACCATGGGGAGCATGTGGCCTGCAGTCAAGAATGGAAGGAAGAACATGTCCAGCATCTTAGGGGCTTGGGAATCCATGGGGGAGTTTCTTTGTGAATGAGATGTCTGTGTGATCGATGTAGGTTCTGGGTTTGGCTTCTTAAATAAAAGCTATAACAAGGGGAAGAAAAGAAAGAAAGGAAAATAACAAAAAAAAAAAAAAAAAAACAATGTTATAAATTAATTTTTATAATAAAAAATAAAAATAAAACCTATGTGGGGACGTCGTCTCTTTCTTTTTTTGGTTGGTTGGTGCTTGGCAGGTATGGTAACGTCATCTTTTCCATTTTTTAAAGATTGAAAGCCGTTGATAAAGAAGGCAATCTTATTTTATTTTTAGCTGTATTAAGAGTTCGCTTATTCCTTAAAACGTGTTACTTGACGAGCATATTATGACGATTAATTAACCCTTTGATCCTATATTATATATTACCCCATTCCTCCACGCGTAGGGAATAGTCTCATAAGAGCATGCGATATGCGATTTGATTAAATTGGATTTGATTAAATCTTGTAGGTTCTTTTATTTTAGCCAAAAAAATCAGCTGTAGCAAAAAAATTTCTGTAGCTTTTACAGTATGAACAAAAATGAGATTTGTGTTTCTAACTTGGCTTTTTCTCTATTTATGATTATTTGTTCATGCTACAAAAAACTACATTAAAATTTGCTACAGCTGATCATTCATATTACGGTTGTCTTGAGCCCGTCAAGTCTCACAAGCAAACTATTCCTTTAATAAAATATAAGAATGATTGTGCCTATATATGTAATATAAAACATATAAAGAAGATAAAATGAGTGGTTCAAATGAGGATGTTGAGATTGATGAATTGCAAGATTAGAAAAGCTAAAATTAGGAATAAATCCATTTGTGAGATCATAAGTATAACACCAACAAATGATAAAATGAGACGGTCAATTGAGATGATTTGATTATGTGTAACAAAGACCAATGACTGTACCAATGAGGAAGCGTGACACGACACAAGTTGAAGTTGCTAGAAGGACGAGCAATTCCAAAATTGACTTGAGTTGAAATAGTAAGGAGCAACATGGCAGCTTGTAATTTAAGACTAGATATAACCCTAAATAAAACAGAATGGTGGAACAGGATTGTGTTGTTGACCCCAAATAGCAGGGATAAGATTGTTTGTTGTTGTTGTTGTAGAGAAGAAAATAATGGTGCTAGCATCAACCCCAACACTCAGGATTATTATATATAAAAAAAACTTGAACACACTGACAACACTCAGGATTGTGTCTGCAGTGAGACAGAGAGTGGATTGTATCCGCTCCTCTTATCATCTGCTCCTCTCTGCACCCTGTCAAGGGGAGGGCACATCAGCGACAAGTGAGCAGATGATAAGAAAAGCGGAAACAATCCACTCTTGAGATAGACATTGACAAAAAAAAAATAGTTAAAATCACCACCTAAATTTGATTTTTTAAAAGTGTCATATTCTAAACGGACACGGGTTGATGCCCTGAGGATTTAGTGTGCCCCTAAAGTACACCTAAAGTCTGCCCTGCATCAAGGGTGAACATATCAGTGCCGAAAAGTGAAAATCATTCCCCCAAAAGTGTAATCACTTTTTCGGTGCTGTTGCAGGGCGGACTTTAGGCATTTTTTAAGGGGCGCACCAAATCTTAGTTGTGTTAATGAGATTCCCCTTCGACACGCCCCAAGGATTTGATGATACCACTTAAAGTGAACCTAAGAGAGGAATGATATTAGGACGAAACACATCAGTGCAAAAAAGTGAAAAACATCCCCCCAAAAGGAGGTAGGTTTGTGTCCACTCCCCTAAAAACTGCTAACCTCTACCCCCTGACAAAGGGCAGACACATCAGCACCAAAAAGTGATTTACACTTTTTTTTTTTTTTTTTTTTGGGGGGGGAGGGGTGCATATAATTTTTCAGTGCTGATCTGCCTGCCCCCTTACTTTTTTGGGCAAGTTGCTTTTTTGGCACTGATGTATTGGCTTTAATATCATTCCTCTCTTAGGGTCACTTTAAGTGGCCTCACCAAGTCTAGCCTTGACAAGAACCTATCCCAAAGGGAACAAATGTTACATCCAGGATTTTATACGTCCTACCATGTCCTACAGACAAAGGCTGGGCTTAGGTATCCATAATAAAAATAGTTTATAGGTTCGAAACCATAAAAAAGTATGTCCTACCATGTCCTACACACAAAGGCTGGCTTTTAGGTACCCATAATAAAAATAGTTTATAGGTTTAAAACCATAAAAAAGTGTGCAAATGAATATCTACTCCCTAGGCACCAAATTCAAAAAATCATCACTTGTCATTTGTGGTAAGAGGACACGGTAGGATGGACAGAACATTTGTTCCCTATCGCAAAAGATCACTAGTCTCATAGCTCATACATGGGCCACCGGCCCATCAACTTAATGACTATAGCCACTTTATTCAATAGATCATATCCTAAATTCCTAACAGCTGTTATCAAAAAATAAAAATAAAAAATAAACATATCCTAACAGCTGTCCTTTTATCTTCTCTTTTCTGCAAAGCATAATGGTAACTTTAATTATTCTCAAACCGTTCATACTACATGATCATCAACGAGCTAAGTTGAGATGAGGTTTGCCCAGCTCAGTTCAAGCTCGTGATGAGCCCAAGTTGCTGCTTCTGTGCAACAAGTTGCAAACCAGTTCATAGAACATAGATCATAAGAAGTCAAAATTGACCTTAATCTTTGAAAAGTCATCACTTTTGCTCCTAAAGTTCGATTGTGACCCATAAGTTCTCAAAATGGCATGCTCAACAGGCTCCACGATTTAAAAAGTTCGTTTGGTCATCCTTTGCTGTAGCACTATTTCCTGTTATAGTGTTACTTTCAAGGATGTAAATGTTGCCAATTTTCTTTCATTTCATAAGGATCATGGCACATCTGCTAATTTTCAGGCCACCAAACTCAAGGGAGATCTTGCACTCTACTTCATCTAGGTTTTCTAGTGAAATTAGGTTATTCTAAGTTTAGGCACATGCCTAACCTTACTAAGAGTCTTTATACAGCCATCTGACATTTTTAGTTTTACTATGCCAATGCCGATTGCTTTACATTTACTTTCATTTTCCATGAGAATGAAACCATTGTCACCATTGTGATATTGGTCAAACTATTCCTTTTGGGAGCACATGTAATATGATGCTCTTAAGTCTAGTATCCATTTGTGCTTGAATTCACTCAAGACACAAAAAACATTACCATTAAATGGTCGGACTTGGTAACACTTGTTTGTTAAGAAGACTCTTCTTCTTCTTTGGCATTATTTAGTCTTTTTCAACAATTTTTAATAACATGTCAAGGTTTCTTATAATAGTAGTAATAGATTACGTTTTTATTTCTAGGTTTAGATTTTGACCTACTATGGCCCTTTTGATTTTTATGATCATTTTTAAATTTATCTATTCTACGATCAGAGCTTCGACTCATTTCACTAATAAGTTCAGTTCCATCTTATTTGAATTGAGGTTTTCTCCTTAATTCATTAGATAGAAGTGCACCAGTCACTTCTTCTAAAACTATGGTCTCTTTACCATATATCAAAGTTGTTACTAAATGTTCATATGAAGGTGGTAGTGACGAGAGCAGGAGGATAACCTTATCTTAATTAATTTACTAATCAATTATTTGAAGGAATTTAAATAGTCATGAATCGGTGTACCTTTATTTAGAGCGTGTAAAATTGTTTCTTGAGGAAGATACGATTTGATAAAGACTTTGTCATGTAGAGAGTCTAATTTCTTCCATAACTCCACGTTGTCTTTTCGTGAAGAACATTGTAAAGCACTTCGTCAGAAAGACACAATTTGATTGTGTTTATCACCTTTTTATCGATACACGTCCAATCCGCATCTGATATTGATTTCGGCTTCCCTTTTTCTTTTCCAAGAAGAGCTTCATCAAGACTTTGTTGTACAAGCAAATCTGTAACTTTCACTTGCCACAAACCAAAGTTGTTCTTACAAAAAAATTCTTCCACTTCGAATCTAGCATTAGATGCCTTTGCTACCATTTTCGAACAACCAAACACTGACACCATTTGTTGAGAATTCATAGAATGATTTCAATCAGTCAAATAAAGATAATAACAAGGCAACAAAATAATGGAGAAAGAAACAACAAAGAGAGAATAACACTCAAATTTTTTTATATGGTTTGGCACAATAAGCCTACCTCCATGGTGCTTATGCCAAGCACAATCCACTAATCTTGGGAAAAATATAAGAACAACAAAAGTCTCACTTCCTTTCTTACAAGAATGAAGAATTATAGACTTTGAATACAAAAGAGCTCTTTTTGAAAGTCAAAAGGGATTACAAAAGAAGTTGTTGGACAACCAACAACAAACATTCCTCTTACAACTTGATTATCTTCTCAAGGATCTTCTTTTTGCACTTTCTATTTATCTTCCTCATACTTCTTGCTTCTCTTCGTTGTAGATTTATAAAGCTTCAAGAAAGTGACTGTTGTAAGAGAAACGCAAGTACGTAGAGTGATGATTTATTCTTCTAACCACTTTCATTTTCTGTGAAGAAAGATGGCTTGTAGCAACCTGCAATAGTAGAGAAGAAAAAGAAATGATGAGGGGTTTTCCAACACTTTGAAACCTTAAACCCATCATTGGAGGTTTCTTTTTTTTCATGCAAAGGTAAATAAACTTTTAATGGCAGGGATATAATCTCAACCCCTGGATGAAGACTTTTATGCCTTAGAATTAGCGAGTCCATTTGGTCATTCTTTGTTGCAACACCATTTCCTGTTACAGTGCTACCTTCAAGGATGTAATAAAGGTTGCCACTTTTATTTCCTTTCATAAGGATCATGACATCTTTGGTAACTTTTAGGCCACCAAACTCAAGGGAGATCTTGCACCCTGTTTCATCTAGGGCTCCTAATGAGTTTAAGTTCATTCTAAGTTCAGGCACATGCTTAGCCTCACTAAAAGTCCTTACAAAGCCATCTGACATTTTAAGTTTTACTATGATAATACCGATTGCTTTACATTCACTTTCATTTCCCATGAGAATGAAACCATTGTCACTGCTGTGAGATTAGTCAAACCATTCCTTTCGGGAGCACATGTGATATGATGCTCTTGAGTCTAGTATCCACTTGTGCCTGAATTCACTAAAGCTTAAAATAACACAAAAAATATCACCATTAAAGGAGTCAGACTTGGCAACACTGGCATATTAAGAGGATTTTTCTTCTTCTTTTACATTATTTGATCTTTTCCAACAATTTTTAATAACATGTTTGAGTTTCTTACAATAGTAATAAATTATGTTTTTCTTTCTAGGTCTAGATTTTAACCTATTATGACCCCTTTGATTTTTATGATCATTTTTAAATTTCTTTTTCTATGATTAGGACTTCAACCCATTTCACTAATAAGTCTAGTTCCATCTGAATTGAATTGGGGCTTTCTCCTCAATTCATTAGATAGAAGTGCAACAGTCACTTCTTCTAAAGCTATGGTTTCTTTGTCATATATTAAAGTTGTCACTAAATGTTCATATGACGATGGTGGTGACATGAAGAGGAGGACATTATCCTTATCTTCTAATTTAACTTCTATATTGATTAATTCACTAATTAATTTATTGAAGGAATTTAAATGGTTATGAATCGACATACCTTCATTCATTTGAAGCATGTAGAGTTATTTTTGGACGAAGGGATGATTTAACAGAGACTTTGTCATATAGAGACTAATTTCTTTCATAACTCCACTATCATCTTTTTGTGAAGAACATTGTAGAGTACCTCATCAGAAATGCACAATCTGATTGTGTTTATTGTCTTCTTGTTGGTAGATGTCTAATCCGTTTCTGACATTGATTCCGGCTTCCCTTTCTCTTTCCCAAGAAGGGCTTCATCAAGACCTTGTTATACAAGCAAATTTATAACTTTCACTTGCTGTAGACCAAAATTGTTCTGGCTGAAAAATTCATCAACTTCGAATCTAGCATTAGATGCATTTGCTACCATTTTTGAACAACCAAGCTCTGAAACCACTTGTGAAAATTCGTAGACTGATTTCACTTTGTCAAATAGTAGAGAGAAATACAGAAAAGAGAGAAGAACAATGCACACAAATTTTTTTACATGGTTCGACACAATAGGCTTACCTTTACAGTGCTTATGCCAAGCACAATCCACTAATGTTGAGAAGAATATAAGATCAACAAAAGCCTCACTTCCTCTCTTACAAGAAAAAAGAATTATAGACTTAGAATACAAAAACGTTCTTCAAAAAGTCAAAAGGGATTGCAAAAGAATTTGCTGGACAACCAACAACAAATACTCCTCTTATAGCTTGATTATCTTTTCAAGAATCTTCTTTCTGCACTTTCTCTTTATATTCTTTATACTTCTTGCTTCTCTTTGCTGTAGATTTATAGAGCTTAAAGAAAGTGACCATTGTGAGAGAAGCACATATACATAGAATGATAATTTCTTCTTCTTACCACTTTCCTTTTTTATAAAGAAAGAGGGCCTGTAGCAACCTACAATAGCAGAGAAGGAAAGAAAAGGGTTTCCCAACACCTTTAAACCCTAAACCACACAAAGAGAAAAAGACTTTTAGTGGTTGGGATATAATCTCAACCCTGGGATGAAGAGTTAGATCTTAACCATTGGATTTAGGGTGCGAGGGAACGGAGCTACCTAAAAGCAAAGTGGGGAGCTAGGCAATTTTTTACTTATATAAATGGACTACCATCCCTACATATAGCATACCAATGAATAGCGATTTGCTCTTCTTTTTTATTTTTATTTTTTGTTTGTATTATAACATCTCATGCTTGTGTAATTTGTTCAGTTTATTCTCTTTAATAAAATCAGACATTATCCATTAAAAAATTCAATTAAAACAAGACAACTTCATCAGGATTATTGAATTTCAAATGAAAGCCCCATCTTCACTCTTCCAATTCCATGCTCATTTAACTGTAAAGTATCATTAGCATATGATATCCTTCTTCTAGAGAAGTCACTATTATTTCGTGGCAGCTGCTAATGTGTAAAGATCCTAATTGTATGAGCTAGTCAAATGAGACATATGTCCTTTTTTATGGCAACTCAGTTGAAATTCTTTTCATACTTTTGCCTGATGTCACTACAGACTTTGTAATCTCAATGAGCAAGAATAGCAGTTCTTATTTAGATTCTGTTGATCCATTAGCTGAACATTGTGTTCCTAGTGATTTCAATAAGAAACAATAGATTGAAATTCCAGAATCCTTTTTGTTTATTCACCCCAAATACAGGTAGTTATGGGGAGTTATCCAAATTCTTTGAGGGAATTATGGAGTGTTAACTCAGGCCAAAACTCCATTTTAGAGTGTTGCTAGGATCAAATTGCAGAGAGAGCAATGTGCTATTAGTGTCAATGATTTGCTTAATGCACAACATGAAGCCATCTTTCTTTCTTTCATTCTTTTCATCAACTTTAGCTAAAAGTTAAAAACATCAGACTCATTCCTATTACATTTGCGAAAAATCACCAGGCTCTTTTTCATATATAATTAGAATTATGAACCAGAATGAAATAAAGAATACTTGTTTTCACAAACAAGTTAAATGTAAAAACAGAGGAGAAGAAGCAGAAGAACCTGACTTTCAGCAGCAAGTCACAGCAATTAATCATCATTGTCTCTCTTATTTGGCTTCCGGTAGTTCTCTTCGATTTGCATCGCCTTCAAGATCCCTGTTTTTGCAAGCTGCTTTATGTTGGGAACCTTGTAGTTCTGAGCAATGTACACTCCACAAACAGTCCCCAACATGAAAGCAAAACTGCTTCTAATTATCCCCATTTCTTCAACTCCTCTATAACAATCTCTGAAACACAAAGTGAAGATGAAAGATCATTAATCCTCACATATATTCTCCTAAGATTATGCTACTGTAGGAAATGACCGATGTTACCATAACTTACTACTAACTAAATGTCGATTTGGACCAACCCGAATCAACTGGATGACCGGGGTAGACCTCATAATGTAGGACCGTTAAAAGGTTGCACTAAATCTGGAATGATTAAGGTTAGTTGATAGCATTTGACAAAGTTTATGGGTGTTATATTAATTTAAACAAGGTTTAGGTTGTGAATTTAGGGTTAGGGTTTGATGGAAATTCAGAATAGAGGGATTGAAGTGATGATGTAATTTAGAAAAGAAATGGCAAGACAATATGACTGGTTGATGGGTTATAATGATGGTAATGTTGTTGTCAACACAACAAAAAACAACAAAACACGAATCAAAGGTTAAAGATTAGAAAGGGAATTAGGATTTATAGGATTACCTTCAATAAGATTTAATTAAGGGATAGATATCAGAAAATTCTGCAGCAAATATGTTGATTAAAAACAGTGGAAATAGAAGACAGACAAGGGAAGGAAGAAGAATGAGCAGCTATGAACAGTAACCCGTGAACAGTGTTTTGATATATAGAAATGAAGAATAAGAAGGATAAGAAAGAATAATAGGAGAAAAAGCTACCTAGGTCAGACCTTGACTTTCACAAGTTGGAGAATCTCCCACACAATAATATTTCCTTTCCTTAATTCCAAACTGATGTAGGACAGAGACTGCACTAGAGGGAATAGTGGTGGGTTGAAAGGTGGGGTTTTGATTTAATGAATAAAATATGATTTATGGGATTTTTAAAAGAAAAGATTAAGAAATCAGAAATTTTTTCGATGAAAAGCTTAAGAATTGTGATCGCAGCTAAGAAAAAATAGATAAAAGAAGAGGAAGAAGAAGAAAAAAAATAATAATAGAGTCAAAAGAAGAGAGATAACTTACCGATTACTTAGGATTTAAATTTCAACCAAAATAAACTTTCATTCATGCAATAATATTTTTTGTCTGTCAATTACACTGCGTCTCCACCATATTAATAGACAAACCTTAGTACTAACTAACTCTAGACAAAACTTGACCACAAGGAAATTACCTAAATAGACTCATTATTAAAATACGACTTAAAAAACAAATCCCAACATATTCAGATATCCTGATAGAATATTGGCCATAACTTTCCCATAACACATCAAATTTGCAGTCTTAAACGTGTCAAAAAGGCAATTAACCTTTCAAATGATACCAAAATCATGCCAAATGGGTAAGTTTCGAGTGTCTAAGATAAGGTATGATGAAAGTAACTTTTTTCCCTAAAAATTAAATAAAAGCTATTCTACTTAAAAATAAACAAAACCCCCTAAATTGACTAACAAAAAAAGAATCTAGAATAACATAAAATCACCAAAAATAAAATTACTGTTAGATAAATATTTTGAACCCAAAATTCTAAAAAAATACTCCCATATCCTAACAGAAATCCGAAAATTTTCTTGGGGCCTTTAAATTTGGCCCTTTTGTGATGTGAAACATACAAATCACCTCAAAAATAAATATATGAATAAAAGTAGAAAAGATATTGGCGTATTTTGTGGTGTGGAGGATGAACCACGGTGTAAATTCCTTGATCTATATTTCATTATAATGGCTAATTTTGCCCCGTTTAAACACACACGCTCGGGCGATCACTTGGTTGAGCCAGCCAGCTGACCAAGACTCTTGACGCCACACATAATTCAACTAAAAATTACAAAATTAAAGGAAGCATTTAAAAAGAAAATAAAAACTGATAGCCGGTCATAGGTAAGAGATAGACAAATATGAGAAAAAACAATCTGGAAAAGGCATGTACAGAAGAATGTAATTTCAGACATATAGTATTCTTTCCTAAAGGGTTTAATCCAGTCCAGAGTGTTCGCTACTCAGCCCTTCAGTCTTCATTTTATTAAAATAAAAAACCCAGAAAATTAAAATACTGAGACTATCTGATCCACATTGAGATTTATGGGCATTCTTTTCCCCCTCGTCTTCAGTTTTATTAGCTCTAGTTCTAAAAACTCATTTTATTTAAGGGTTTTACTTCTATATTTCTTTAATTTCTCGACGACCAAGAGCGATAGGGCGACAGGGAAGCCATTGGCAGGGGTCTGAGTTTATGTTTGCCAGAGCATCTAAAGAAAAAAGAAAAAAAAAAACCCAGATGAAGATAAAAGTTTCTGATAAAGGGTAGCTTATTTATAATTGTCCGGACGGTCATCAAACCAGTCAAATTAACGAATAAACAGATTGGAAGACTCACCTTCACGTTGGTGTGGATCAGCCAATTGCCGCGGATTCGCCAAATTCCAGGGTTTCGGTAAGTTGGTGACAAACGGAAAACTCTTTGCCTCTCCTCGTTCCCCTCTTTCACTTAAATCAAGAATCAAGTGAGTTCAATGACGATCCCATTCTACACAACCCCGTGATCCTGCTGGTCCTCCCATGAAGCTTCTCGAATACGTGTTGGAACCATAGTTATTAAACCCGGACCGGACATTAACCGGCCAAGAGGCTGGGTCACCGGTCAAACCGTAGGGTCAATTAAAAAATTAAAATATTTTATATAAATTAAATAAATAATAAAAAAAATTGAAAAAAAAATATTACAATATTATATCACATTTTAAAAAAAATATAATGTAAATAAACAAAATGACATAAATATATAGATTAAATATGAAAGTTAGTTTAAATTATTACTGTTTGGTGATGGAATAAAAACAAAAGATAATTAATAGTCCAGTGGTTAGTCAATATGCTTTATTTCTAGTAACCAATGTTCAACTCTTTATAAAACTTGTTTAGGAAATCGGTTTTAAAAATATGGTCCAATTGATCGAGTTGATCAGTTCAATAAAAAACCTGTTGGGTTTATATGGGTTTATGAAAAAGAGAGAGATCCAAATAGGAATCCGAACCAATTGAGGTGTGTGGTCATCGTTTTACCGATCCGACCGACAGATCCGGATATAAAAAACGATCCAAATAAAAACCTAGATTTGTTGAAGTGTTGGGTCACTAGTTTACCGGTCTGGCCGACTGATCCAGATTTAAACCTTTTCGATTCTAATCGGAGTAATATCATGCCGGTGCACATTCAACCTGTGAGTGGTTGTCAACTATTCGATTATTATCCGTGTTCGATCCGTTAATATCGAATTTGATTATTTGACTAAATATTCGAATTCGTTGAAATTAATATATAATTAATATTTATATTATAATGTTGTAGGACATGTTATGTAGAATACAGCATAAGAATACCATAACCTTGACCTTAAGCCATTTCTCATCTCCCATTCCCAATTTGAATGAAAGAAAGCTCTTGGTAGCCAGTTCTCCATCCTCTCATTGATTTATCAATCGTCTTTTTTCTCTATAATTTCTAGGTCTTTAATGTTTTTATAAGTATCCAAAAAATATTTGACTTTGATCTGGTATTTGATTAAATAAACAAATTCAAATACGGTAGGCTATATCCTATTCGTATTTGATCGGTTGACAGCCCTACCCATGATGTGTTGCTTAAGAAAGGGTGTTTTTCTAAGTACACTGTATTTATAGAAGTCTAACTACAGGCCTGTATGGAAGCCACCTATAATATAATCAGTTCATTTACAATTCCTAATATATATTTTAGACATAAAGTAATGATTCAAAATGAACTCATTCAAATTTATACTGATTAATCCGGATTGGTAAGACAAATTAGAGAGTGGCTAAAGTTGGAATGACATCAGGTTGATACATCAGTGCTAAAAAGTGAAAAAAATCCCCCCAAAAAGTGTATTTCACTTTTTCTGCACTGATGTGTGCCAGCCATGATATCATTCCAACTTTAGCCACTCTCTAAATTGTCTTACCAAATTAGGCCACCAATTCATCACCAAAATATGAATAACATACATCTTTTTATTTTATAAAAAACCTAAGATGACTTCATTTCTAGTTTTAATTAATAAATCTGAATGGTCATTATGAACCATCATTTTATGGCCACATATGCCCTAGTAATTTTAAATGAAATGATTACGTTACATGATATCAGACCGTTTAAAACACCATAAAAAGGTTATTTGTATCCTCTGCGCCAAGTTTATGGTGGGTCACTATGCACCACAAACACAGAGGAGGTGGGGCCGTACACTTTTTGAAAAGCTCCATCCGAAAGAGTTCACATAATTTTGATTCTGAATGGACAAGTATTACTCCAGTCTCAGCTCACGATATGACTTGATATCTGACAAAGGGTGTATTGATGAATACATTGGTACTTTTTTATTGTGTATTTATTGTAATACGTTCCTTTAATCCATGTGTATTGGTTCAAACACCCTTTGTTGGGCTACATGTCATGCACTGATTGATAATAGAGTGGTACCTGTCCAATCGGAGATGATTTAAAATCCATATGAGCCCCGCCCTCTCTAGTCTGTGGTACACTGTGATGCACATAAGCTTAGCGTAGAGGGTATGAATCCGTAAAAACGTATGTGAGAGTAAAATTTCCCTTTTAGTAAAAGTCAAACTCAAGACTACGGAACCTGTATCGGATTTGGTGCGGGTAAAGTGAGCCTAAATAACATTAGGTGTTGACATATCAGCACCAAAAAACTGATTTACACTTTTTTGGGGATGCTTTTCCCTTTTAGTGTTGATGTATCGTCCCTGATGCCAGCCCTACCTACCAAATCCCTGCATATATATATATATATATATATATATATATATATATATCCGAACATCTCCTCTTTTATCAAAGTTCTACTCGGGATGACATACGTTGTGCAATATTATAATTTCTATTCTATATTCAATAAAACATTGAAGCACATGCCTTTCTCGGCCTTTTGGCTCAAATCAAGTGTAAAAATTGAAGCACGCTAATTCATATCATATATAGATAAAATACATGTATTTGTGTAACAATTTATATTTTGGGGTTTACATATACGCATAAGTGTTGTTATAATTGAAATTGAAAAGGATTGATCATTGTTATTAAAAGAATCAATATTGATTAGTTGTGTATCAATTTTTCTTCTTATGTTTTTAAGGGAAAACAATTTGAGATCTAAATCTAAGAATCTTTTATGAATTTACAATCAATAGTTATGGTTTCGATTTGCCCTAAATTTGGATTCTATTGACTAAAAATCCACATTTTACCTTTCATCTTAATAGACTCTCAGTATTAGGATTGTAACCCCATCTTGATGTGAATTCCATGAGATGCAATAAACGCGAAAATAAACAAACAAACACACAATAAATTATAAGACAAAGATTTATGTGAAAAACCCCAAGACCGGAAAAAAACCATGGAGTCACAGAAAACATTTCACTATAATGAAAAAATACAAAGCTACAAATTTTCCTTTCTCATACACACATTATCACATTCTCTCTTAACCAAGAAAACCTTAAGAAAACGCAAAGAAAAAATCATTTTCAAGTCTTTCACCACTCTCTCAAACTTTGCAAACCCTCTAAGTGACCTCTCAATAACCCTAAACACTAATAGAGACCTTATATAAATCATATAAGTTGATCCCACCATGAAACCCTACCTACCCTTGCTCTCCACGACACTTTCTATTTTTTTTTACGTTGTTGGATCGATCCAGGATTGATCTTGAATTAAACTGACTGCCTAAATTGATCCTGGCTTGATTTGGGATCAATCATGGATTGAACCAACAACTCTCTAGTCATGGTTTTCTACAGTCTATGCAGCCAATTGTGGCTGGATCGATCCAGTATTGCTAGAACTCACTCTTAAGGTTCCACTCGCCTCCAATTTGCATCAGACTCCACCCCAACACTTAGGCATTCCTGAGTGATTCTACCAAAGAGGTCAATGATAGACAATAATTCCCCCCAACACAACTTACCATTTTCATTGTATTATGCTCTCCAAAAAGCAACTCTTCTCAAAATCTCAAAAGGTGCTGAGTTGGAATCTCATTCTAAGGATTTGTGTGGTTTCAAAGAATCTAGTTACAGGAGAACCATGAACGGAGAGCTTTCCCCCCTTTTTTTGCTTGACTCTTTGGTTTTAATAAAGCTGATTTTAAGAATGACTGATTGCCTTCTCCGACCTTTACTATCCAACCTGAGAGCAGACATCTACTGCGTTCCACTTATTAAACATGGTTCTCTGGTCGGGTTGTGGCCCATAGATGCCAAAGGCGTCCTTGGGTGATCTCGTAGTTCCTATGACATAGAGACGATGGACCCGGTCCATGAATTTCCCTTCCTTTAGCTACATTTCACTCAAAGGGTTAAAGGGACATAGGGCATCAAGTTGTTCGCAAGGGCCAACTTGAAAATTTTTCCCAAGGATCCCAAATGAGGGAACCCTAGGAGAGTCGTTGACTCCAACTAGTGTTCATGTACAATTCATACTAGATTTGACCAACTGTCCATCCTACCTCATCTACATTCTTGATAACTCATCTTTGTCTTAGTAGAGTCTTTTAGTGGGCATGTTTCGGTCCTCTTCCCCATTGGTTCCGCCGATCAAAGATTTTATTTTTTTAGATTTTTCCAAGCTTATTGGAACCTTTGTTTTAGATTTATAAATTTAAGTAGTGAACAAAAAAAGGGGGGTAACTTGTTGAGTAAAAAGAACTTCTTTAATGAACTTATAAACAAAAGAAAAATAATAAAGAAAATGTAAACTTTGATGAGATAAAGATAATAAAATATAGAGTACGGTTCTATTAGTATATAAATGATTTGCACAATATCTCATCAATAGCAACCCATATTCTGTCATCCAAAAAATGGTCTTTTTTTTTTTCCTTATGACCTTGGAAGAATTGATAGATACTATGGAGGAACAAATGCCTTGAATCAATCAATGGAGTAAATTCTTCATCTTCAAAAACATCATTAGAAAAACAGAATATAATGATTTAAAACATTGAGCCTTGAGGATTTGGTAGGACCATTTGAGGTCAGCTTAAGATAGGATTGACATCAGGGGCTAACACATCAGTGCTAAAAAAGTGATAAACACCCCCCAAAAAGTGTAAGTCAGCTTTTCAGCTTTGATGTGTCGGCCCCTAAAGTCAGTCCTACCCTAGGCTCACTTTAGGCGTTGCACCAAATCCGAGGCATGCTCCCATACACAAAGGCTGGGCATAGGGGTGTGCATGGGCCGAGTTTTGGCCGGGCCAAGGTAGGCTCGAGACTCAGCCCGCTATAGTAATTCGGGCTCGGGCCTGAATATTTTTAGCGACTTTAGGTCCAAGCCTAGCCTTGATTATTTTATCAGGCTTCGGGCCAAGCTCAGGCTGGCCTACAAGAATTGAACTCATGACCTCATCTATTATAAACTATCTAACCAATTAACCTATTGATTTAAGCTTGTTAGTTTCATATATAAATATATATATATATA
>JAOXJP010000003.1:4594819-4606742 GCA_025762735.1 Platanus orientalis
AGTTTGTTCATCGAGTCTCGTGCCCACGAACCTAAAGAATTCATTCTTTGTTTTTTTGGCACTACTATTTTTAGTGCCAAAAAATGCTACTAGAATGTGAAATTTGGAGCTATTCTAAGAATGCATTCTGTGTATCCAAACATCATTTTCTCATTTTGTTTATTTTTTGAAGCTAAAAATGAATAAAATGCATTCTTTGGAAGGTTCCCAAACGGACCCCTAGTTGCCATAAAAAAAACTGGTTTTGTCATGGTTTTTTCATAATCCTTTTTCTGTTCTTTTTCTTGTGAGATTTTATTTTCTATTCTAACTAAGCAGACTGGGCCTAAGGGAATGTTGAAACTTGCTTTGGATAGCTAGGCAATTGGCGCTGCTACTAATTTCGCCGATCTACCTATTATATCCATACGAACGAACCAACACATATCGGCTCCTCTGCCTGCTCCCATGTCTCACGCGGTGACCTTCGCCTCTGTAAGCATCGTCAGTTCCGCCACACGCGGGCCGCGTCAGAGAAAGCCGAAGGGCGGTCCCAAGGACAGTCGGGTCAGTGGCAGCAGCAGCAGCAGCGTCGGCTTCGGCGGAGAGAGGAAGGAGCTGTCGTGGCAGTGCGTAGAAGGGTGCGGCGCTTGCTGCAAACTCGACAAGGGCCCATCTTTCGCCACCCCTGAAGAGATTTTCCAAGACCCCTCCGATGTTCAGGTCAGTATTTGGTACTCAGGCACATTTAATTCGAGAATGCAAATTTCTTTCTTTCTTCGCCTCTCCTCCTCCCCCATTTGTGGTATTGTTTGTGATGGTTTCAAGATAGTTTCATTTAGAATTACATTTTATTGCGTTCCAATCTTCCTTGTTCGTGAACACTAGTAATGGAAACCTGATTTCTTATTTTGCCAAGCATTGGACACAATAAGTTAATGGAGAACCTAAATACTGTATGTTGGATTAATAAGAGGTTGTGTGGTGAAGACATGTAGGTTAGATTTGGTACATGGAACAATGATTGAACACAACTGATGTGTTAGTGACAAGGGATAGGAAGTCCAGGAAGCAGCCATAACCAACCTATAAAGCATCTTCCCTGGATTTATTTTTATTTTTATTTTTTTGTTAGGAGCAGAAGCTTTTGAGGGAACATATATTTATTTGTTTTTCTAAAGCCAATCTTTTTTTGAAGCAATAGTGTATCTTTCTATGACTGAACATGAATTTTTCCAATCTATGTTTAAAGTTAAATCAAGGCATGGAGGCTTCTAATTTAACTCATACCCAACAACCTCCAGGGTTTCAAATACGTGATTGAGTGCTGGATCTAATTTGTAGCTAAAAATATGCTATGGTATAACCTGACTTTGTGGGTTTGCAGTACTGTAAAAGTGTAAAGTACTTGATTGATTTCTTTCACCCTGTTTTGGGTTTAAATGGAATTGGAGGCCGTCTTTAATTCAACTCGTCTTTGTTAAGTTGGGTTGATTCTGCAAGTGAATCTTATGTCTTGAAAGGGGCCTTCCACTCTTTAATTTGGTTGAGCGCCTGGAATGATTAGGTCTACTTACTTCTAAGGGCAGTCAACAGCATTCTTGTGCTCTTGTGTTTTTGAAAACTCATCTACATGCACAGAAACAATTTAACCTTCAGCAGCACAATGAGTGGAAAGAACCAATCACACTTTCACTCCAAACATTTGATGTTAGTAAACATAGTCTCCATCTTAGACATGCGTCCTTTTAGCCTCCGTCATTATTTCATTTAAAATTTGGGCATCTTCATGAGACTGTCCTGTTAACTGTTAAGCACATATTGCTATTGTGTGCAGTTACTTGTATATTTGTACTTATTTGACCTCCTTCATTTGGTGAATTTCAGCTTTACAGGAGTTTGATAGGTACTGATGGATGGTGTATACACTATGAAAAGTCCACACGCACATGCTCCATTTACTCTGGTAAGTGATGGTGAGTTCCCCCCCCCCCCTCGTATTTGAATATTTGCCTTAAGCAGCATCAACTATCAAATTATGACTGTAAAGACCTGTTATTGCAGACCGTCCGTATTTTTGCCGTGTAGAGCCACATGTGTTTCAAACATTATATGGGATTGACAAGAAGAGATTCAACAAGGAGGCTTGCAGGTCCATCGTCTACTCCTATTGTCTCATCTAGGTATTGATGGACTGTCTATTCTTATATGTTATTGGCTTTTGATGACCACTTAATCCTTCTTTCAGCTTCTGTAGGGATACCATAAAAGCAATTCATGGTGCTCGTTCAAAAGAGTTGGATAATTTCAATCGTACTGTAAGGAAACCAGATTCTAGCTAGATTACCTTCAGTGAGCTAATGAGGTATGTTCTGCACTACACAGGGTTATATTGGTTGCTATATTGGCCAACATACTAACTTATTCTGCATGGCAGAATTTTTGTGTGGCCTTCAAAGTCATTCATCATGACAATTTTATTTCTTTCACTACTGTTTTGCCAATAATCATATGTTGGAATCATGTTTATATCTGTAAATGTATGTTGTATTTTGCATACTCTGCTTTTGTTTGTAGACATAGGATGAGGCCTTCGTCCACTAATGGTTGATCTTGAGGTGGTTATTCCTTTCAATTGATACGCATGCTTCACCTAGTATGTAATAGAGCATGAAAAAAGTAGTATAGTACAACAGACCGTGAGAAAGCATCGTCTATAGGAGCTAAACAAAACAAAAATACACAAATGCTTATAAAGGACAGTGAGACCTTATATATATCAAGCTCCTAGAGGCCCAAAGCTTAGCTAGCTTGTCTGCAAGAGAGTTTGTTGACTTATGTACCCACTAGAACAAAGTGTTTAGTGGGGGTACTTAGGAACCAGCTCTTGAATAAGGTCAGGTAGCTTCCAAGGGCCATTCTTCTTTGACACAAATACTACAGCTGAATCCCCCTCAAACACATAGGTCCAGCTGAAGGGGCCAACCTGAGCCCAAAAAGTAGTGCCTTGGTCTCAACCTCAAAGGAATTACCCACTCCAGTGGGTCAGAGAAGACCAGAATCACAGTCCCCAAGCTGTCTCTGAAAGTTCCTCCATTGCTTAAAGTACCTTGGTTCCCCAAAGAGAAACTATTGAAATTTAGGTTGATGGATTGGGGGAACAAGCCTGGATAGCTGCTTGGATGGGTGAGAAGTTCTTGAACTTCTCATGACCTCTGGCTCCCATGATAGAGTCAGTAGAAATCCCTTCAACGTATTGACTGTAGTTGCCCAATGTGTGGCTTTGACGAAAACCATGTCTATCACCTCTCTCGTAGACCACTGCCTATCATGAAAACCTTTGCTGTTCTGCTCCTCCATAATACACCGTTTCCAGTTAGAAAACTTTTCAAACTGGAATAAAAGCAAATGAAAATTTCAGTAGGGATCTATTAGATTTTTAGGGTAATGATCCACTGATGACCTTTCATAAAGAAAGAATAAGAGAGAAATGGGTATTGAGAATTTTATTTAAGTTTTCTGGAAGACATGTATTCTTTTATCAATTGAAATAACAGAATATCTTAGTCTCCTTACTAGCATATGGAACAAGCTGATCCAAGTAAAAGACATGGTAATAATGAAAGAGACATAAATGACCTTAACCCATATTACAACTAATTGCAATTTCTGATATTCTTCTGTAAAGTAGGATTACCAAATACTGAGAGGTCTTATTCCATTTTAGTGGTTTACCTTTTATAAGGCTTATAGTTTAATACGAAGAAATCATCAGAACTAAATGAATGGCTTCATGTATGTAATTATGATGGTATGGTTCCCCAATTTCTAACAGTTGTGAACTTTGTAAGCTTGTTGACAAGACACCTTTTAGAGGTTAGATTTTGTGATAGATAAACAGCCATAATAAATAGATGAATGCACTTACACATATGTGTACATTTATTAATTCTGTACAAAAGTATTCATCAAAAAAATTAATGCTGTACACGAGTCTTTACCGTGAGAGTTTTAAGCTCACTTAGCCAATTTGCTTTTTTTTTTTTAATTTATTTTTACAGAAACATAGATTTATCCCATCATTTTGCTGTTATATATCTGACGTATGGAATACGTCAAATATCTTTTAATATAGTTCGATACACATGTTGGTTTTGTTATTGATCACTGCAAGCATTCTTGGGTGTTGCATATTGGTCTAAACTCTTTTGTTGCTTGCTCTTGGTATCTAAACTTTTAAGTTTTTTCAGTTATGAATATTATTATTAAGTTCTCAAGCTTAAGTGTAAAGATAAACTCAAAATTCTATGCTGTAATTTAGGCACAGGAAATCTTATCCATTGGTTTCATGATATTTAGGATAGATGATTGAGTTTCATAGAACTTGGCCCCATACTCAAAAGAATAAGGTCTGCAGAACATAAGCATGAACACATTAAAAGCACATTAAAGTCTCCTAGGTACTACCCTTTGTGTATTTTGGTAGACCATATTCTCTTACTCATGGAAAATTATCTTGCTTGTTCCATTTGGCATCATCTTGAGTTATTTGGAATGGTAGTAAGTATATAGATTTTATAATATTGTTTCATGTCATCTTCATTTTTCTGTGCACTTCCATCTCTTCGCAAGGGCCCGAGTATGGTCCCCCCCCTGACGAGCTCAGATTTTGTGCACACAAAAGAGGTGCGCATGGACCAGGGGGACTGATGCATCAGCACCGAAAAGTGATTTACACTTTTTAGGGGCACGCTTATCACTTTTCAGCACTGATGTGTCCGCCCCCTGGTCCATGCACACAATTTGTGCACCTATTTTGTGCGCACAGAATTTGGGGGGGGGGTGTGGCCCTGAAAGACCACAATCTTTTGAGGCAAATCCCTGGAAGGAAGGACCTGCAAAACATATGTATTGATGTTGGCATCATAGTTGCAGGAAAACTTGGTACTAGGTGGGGAGCTAATTTCATTCCGCTTTCCAAGTAGTGGGAAACATGTTTCCCAAACATGGGAAGTGCGATGAAGCAAGTGAAAGCTATTTAGGGAAGCAAGTAGAAGCCTCTAGAGAAGTGAGTAAAAACATCTGAAGAATCGACTAGGAAGCAATCCAAGAAACAATATTGTATTTCACTTAAAGTAAATCCTATGTTGTTAGCATTTAATAATTAGTAATGATATTGTAGGAAAAAAAGATTTAGTATTGAATTTATTGTTTATATTATTTTATTCCAATCCAATAAAAACGATTCAAATCCAATGGTTTTTATATGAGGCTTTTTATAGTCTGACTCTAAGATCTAAGTTATCCACAAAAAATCTTATGTATGGTAAAATCTAATGTATGATTATGATTTTTGCATATTGATTTGTATATCATGATTCTTTGTTACATAGTATAGCTTTTAGTTTTTTTTTTTTTTGGTTCTAATAATTTCTTTAAGTTTATTCACTTTATTGTACTTTAGTTGAAATTATTTATTATAACTTATAGTTATCTACTTTATTATCGTTTTTCACTTCTTGCTTCACAAGGATCTATTGAGCCTCGCTTCCTGCTTTTGCTTCACGCTCTAGTAACTATGTTGGCATGATTCAAGAAACATATGAATCACAACTATCATGCGTGAAAGATGATGCTTCATTATCACAGATTGCATGCATCTTAGTTCTTATAAACAGTTCTTATATTGCATCATCCAAATATGAATATTTTCAATCAACAGTTTTTTTTTTTTTCCTTTCTGTAGTACAGGATTTGAAAGTTCGTGGCATATCATTACTGGACATCTTATGGTGTTAAAGGCTTAAGCAATCAGAGTCTAAAGAACAATCTGCTGGTGGGTGTCTTGTGAGCAAGTTACTTCAGTTCTTTCAGTAAACTGACAGGTGGTGATCCTTCATGAAGCAGACAGCATAATTTACATAACTTAATTTTGACTACCTCACTCACATTCACACGAGGGATTTAAGTTTACTCCCCTCAAGCGTGATACAACATTAGGGACTGTGTGCCCCACTGAACTGAATATTTTTTGTAATATCATGGTAATTTGGTCAAATCCCGATGTTTTTTAGTAGCCAGTGGGAATCTAATGAGTCAAATAGATGGGATCAAATGCTTTAAAAAAAAACAACAACAGTTGCTGGTCTTTTTAAAAGTAAGCTTTATTTGTGTTACCTGGAACCAACCTTAACAATAGTGAGGGGCAGAGGACAAGTAAACAATGCTCAGATTCTCGGAATGCCATCCTATCCATGATCTTCACAGAATCTACAGATCCTTGCAACAGAAAAAGGTGATTTAGCCAATTATACGATGGAAACTTCTTACTTTTGATGGTTCTACATTTTTTTCTCTTAGAACCCAGACAGAATAGGTGCAATGGCCACCTCAATGATTTAGTTTCTATTCACCTGTTTTCTTTATTATCTCTCTCCTTACATGACTGGTAATATGCTTGAAGTGCATAAATGCAGTATCCACAGTAGTTGTCTACATACACCCAAATGCACACAATGTATATGTATGCATGGCATGACATGGCACAAGTACACAAATATGTTTGCATGCACACACTGAATTTTGGGATATCACCTAACCTGTACAGAAAGAATAAAAGCTTTGGAAGTATGAAATACTTAAGAGATAAAGAAGGCATTGCTACTCGGTTTTTTTTTTTTTTTTTTTGTTATTTGAAACTGGGTTAGTCTCTTTATATAGAGAACCCTCTCACGCTTTTGTGGACACCCTTAAATATTGTTTTTCTTGGTTAATTGAGTGTGTTTAAATAGATGTACAACCTTATAGTCCAGAGAGACATAAAAACGATTTCAAAGAGATTAATAACTAACTCTTAGGTTCAAACAAATTTGACAGGTCCAACTTGTAATGATCAACAACAAAGTTAAACTAAGTTCAAAGCTAATAAAATAGCCTGCAACATAAATAATTGATTCTGAATTCATTTTGTCAATTAATATAATAATCCCTCATAGCTTCCAAAGTGACTAAGTTAGAGGATCAAGAAAATAAAGTGATATGATATGATATTTTCTAGACTTAAGTCAGTAGTTACGATATAATAAGTTGGGCAACAATTTGGATGAAATAAGTTTTTGGGGTAAGAAGTTTGATGAAACAAATTTGTTGAATCAAATTTTCATAATGTAAACCAAGTAATCTTGCTACCTATATGTTACTTTTGCTACAAGACAAGTTGTACCTATTTGGCACATTTAAGCCATGTAAAGACTTCTGAACATTTTATAGTAATGCTTACAAACAATGCATATGACTTGTCATTACTCGTTCAACTTTATTGTTCGGATCTCCACCAACATGGGTTAGGTTTCTATCACTGGTTGTTTATTTTATAAATCTTAGCCTAAACCACTTTAATGCATTATACTCCAACTTTCCGGTTAGTGGTTTAAGTTTAAGATTTGACAAGTTTTTTTCTAGTATCACAAATGCAAGAGTTATAACCCATGACTAAGCAACCACCTTGCAATGTTAATCTTCAGGCTTATGTGTTTACTCTTGTTATTGCAAGGTTCTTTTTTTTTTTTTTTTCTTTCTGTTATGTTATTATTATTATTTTTGTTCAAGCTATAGCCATGAAACTATTTTAGTTTGCAAATATATGAATATTAATAGTTTTTTTGAGTTACTCAGCTTACCCGATGCCTTATATAAGGCTATAAACCCTAGTCCCTTCATTGACCATGCCATGCAAGTTTGTTTGAAATTTTTTTTAAGGATATTAATTATCTACCAAAACTAACACATGTCTACCAGTGAATGTAGTTTCAACTTCTAACGGATGATACTTAGAGATCATTAGGATCTTTTCTAATTGTGGAGGAGCATTGCGAAACCCATGCCTTAACATTTGGATGATATTTTCCAACTGTGCCAAGTAGTGAGCTGATTCGTTTGAAGTTCTTCTTGTGTGAGAGTAGGAGAATGTATAAAAAAAGTGGTTGCAAAGAAGTTATAGTTTACTATATCAAAATCACAAAAGAGGTAAGACTATTAGGGCATCTCCTTCAAGCAGTCTTTAAAACCCTAGAGTCCTTGGCCATTTGAAGCCCCATGAACATGGCTTCACATTCAACAATTGAGGAGAAGAGAGGAGTTTTCTTTCTGGCTTTCGTCTATGGCCACTGAGTTTTCCATAATTGTCTTGAATAATGGCTCTGGGTATTGTAACATTTGCCTCCACTTAGTTAATGTTCTTGACTTGGGTTATGGGTATATTTAATAAGTCCATGTACAATATATGCAATATTTGGTTTGATATATATATTTTTAAAACACATCAAATTACAAATAAATTTTGGATATTACTCCTATTATGGTCCATAATGACATAAATCATAATTCATGGTAGCTCTTATAAACTAAAGGATTCTTAAAATGACAATTAAGTGTTCTTGGCTTGGGTTTCATGAGTATACCCACTAAGTTTAGCTACAATGCATACAATATATGGATATTATAATTTGCTTATTACATCAAACTACCAGTAATTATCGTACAAAAAAAAAAGGCAATAATTTTTAGAATATTGTACTTGAGATGTATTGGCTATGTTAATATTCCAAAAGAGTGATTCTTGGAATTTTAGTACCAAAGAATCCAAAAGAGCTTGTTCCTTGGATTACACTCCAAAAATCTATTTTGGAGTCATTTTTGGGAGCTACAAAATGGCAATTGTTTAGAATCTTTGCCTTATATATTTTATATTTTTTTGTTGTTTATTTATTTTTAATGCCAAACCAAACACATTTTTTATTCCAAAATTGACTTTAAAGAATGCATTCTTTATAGAATCCAAAATTAGGATTCTAGGGCTTAATCAATATGAGTTACCAAATGCAGCTATTGTTTTCTTCTACTTTTTAAAAAAGACATAAGAATCATAAGGAGTATGCATAGAAACATTATCGAATGACTAAACTTTCTTAAAAGGTTTTTATACATAATGGGACTAAGAGAACACCATTCATTCAATATTATGAATGGTTAAAATGTAAGATTTTTAATCTTATAATATGGGCTTACATAGATCAAAACCTTTGATTTATTATGAGTGGACTTGATTTAGTATGGTACATCTTATAGGACGGTATCAATATTTATGTGTTTTGATAAATTTTAATGACTAAAGAGTTTTGTAAGAACTGTTTCTCGAAAGAATGTGTTTTTTTGTAAATGATACATCATTTTTTTTTCTCCAACGGTTGCATTTCTTTAAAACGAATAGATGCGTAGAGAAAAAGAATGGGTATGATAGATGATTGAAACAAGTTACCTTATCATCAGGTTGTTGAAGAAAAGTAGTAAAGAATAGAAGACAAGACAAGATAATCGTAAGGCTTTCAAAAAATTCTAATGACAGGTAAGTCCTATTTAGTTTTCCATGTCTTTCTTTATCAAAAAACATGATTATGTCATAGTTTTAGACATATAAATTGTCTAACATATAATACCTAAATTTGCATGGACGGCTCATATGTTATTGATAATAAATTTAGAAGATAATAATTTGTTAGTACTTTAATTATTTCGAAGCTAGTTCCTGATTAACTTGTCATTTACATATTAATAAATAATTATACTAGAATTGCTTGAAATTTTACCAATACGCATTGGTTTGAATCATTTATTTTAGGATTCATATCCTCCGGTCCACATTTTTGGTGCTTCACTAGTATTCCCTGACATAAATGAGGTGGGGCTCATACATTTTTTTTTGTAATGAGACTTTTCAAAAAATATATGAACCCCATTTCCTTTGTGTCTTGGAGTACTAGTGGACCAAAGGATACAGCTCCTTAATTTTATGGTAGCAAAAGTTGTCTACTACTTTTTTTTTTTGTTTGTTTGGGGGGGGTGTTCTTAAAGTTTTGTCTAGGATTTTTGTATGTCCTACCGTGTCCTCTACCAAAGTCTGACACCGGATGGTTTTTGAATTTGGTGCCTCATTAAATAAGGAGGGGAGTAAATATTCTTTTTGACATTGTTTTTTTCCGGTGTAACCTTATCCAACCCATTTTTCATTTGAAAACTATTTTTTGCAGTTGCAACCCTATGCACCCAACCATTGTGCATAGGGCATGATAGGACATACAAAATCTTGGGCAAAACATTTGTTCCCTTATTTTATATTCACTGGATGCCAAGCCACTATAAAGTTTTCCATGCGTTCCTTGCCCAAAAAAAGAAGAAGCTTTCCATGCGTTGCATTTAAAAGACACGGGACACTGGATGATACGTTTCAGAGATGATATGGTTATTCCAACATATAATGGAGGGTGGAAGAGAAACGTGAGGCTTATGGAAATCTGACCATCTATATAGGGAGCAAATGTTCTATTCCCAAATTTGTTTGTCCCCGTGATCCCTCACACCAAGGCTGGTGGGGTGTATAAAGTTGAAATCATAAAAAAGAGGTATTCCAATTGAAAAGTTAGGTATCCAAAAAGAGGGATGTATAAGGTTAAAAATATAGTTTTGAGAATCGGACCAGTCATTGAACTGATAAAGTGAACGGTTCAGGTAGTGAACGAACTCAACATTTTTGACATTTTTTTTGGCACAATGGTTGCTCATTGGATTCAAACCCGAGTTAAGTTGTTACCATTGCAGCAAAGCAATTAAATGTAATAAAATACCTTTATTTCAGCACCAACCTCTTTGTAGCCTTAGTGGTTATTTAATTGTTTACATCCTTGACGTCAAATGTTCCCACACCACATGAGAGAGGAAGCTAGGGTTGTGTTTGGATTTGTGGAACAGGAGGACTTTCTGTTGTCAATTTCTAATTCTGTTATTTGGGTAGTGTCTAATCAGGACTTCTCAACTCCTTCCGAAAAAAATGGGTTGAAAATACGGTCAATCCTGCAGAATTGATTTTGGCAGAGAGGAGTGCTTATTTTTCGTTTTGAGAGAGAAGCATCAAACCTGCTTCATCTCTTAAATTTGTTTGACGAACAAAAGCTCTCCATCTTCTTCTCTCTTCCCCACTCATTCTCTCTCTAACATTTGAGAAACATGTTCTCCTTCATCCTCTTCCTTTTCGTTTCTCTTCCCATTCTCTCACTATTTCTCTCTCTATAACCACCTAATCAATGTTATTTTTACAGGCATCTGGACCTTTTCCTTTTTTCTATCTAAAACAATACAACAGACCCAACAGTCATGATCTTATAATCATCCAACTGTCTTAATGACAAAGGCTTAGGGCTTAGATCTCCCAACTTGTATTTACGATTTGTGGCTAAACCAGAATTTTGCGATTTCTCTCAACTCTTACTATGTTGAACACAAATGAAGCCCAAAATTTTGCGATCATTCATGGTTCGGAAAATCTCGTTTTGGACAGAGATGACACCCATCCAGTCTATAAGTAACCCCTTTTTCAATGTTTGTCAAAGTCACTGGTGTGCTATTAGCGATCCATCATTGTTGTAAGGGGGAGAGGTATATAGAGCAATCTCACCCGTGCTATTGTAGCATCCCCCCGGTGTTGGACTATGCCTCTGGTGCAGTTGCAGTGGCTACAGTTGCCCAAGGAAGGGGGTTGTGAGGTGAGATCGAAGAAGATGTGATAGTAAATGGGAGATGATGATGAGAGAGAAAATGGGTGGATTGACGATGAGAGAGAAAATGGGTGGACTGATGATGAGAGGGGAAAGGGGCTGATCAAAGAAGACGAAAGAGTAAAGGGTATCTAGATTCCCCCTCTATTCAACTTGTGTGCATCCAAACGGTGGATTCTAGATCTATAGAATTCAAGTATGTGGTTTTTGATTCTGCTGAATTTAATTTTATAGGGTAATTCCAAATCTGTGAATCCAAACGCAGCCTAGAGGTATTCTAAAATACCTCCGTTTTTTTCCTTGCTTCATACTCTGAATTTTTATCTCTTTATGTTTTT